>JAQFZQ010001824.1:0-16974 GCA_034696005.1 Glomeris marginata
ACATTTTTTAGAAATTTTGACATTTTTTAGAAATTTAAACATTTTTTAGAAATATAAACATTTTTTAGAAATTTTGACGTTTTTTAGAAATTTAAACATTTTTTAGAAATTTAAACATTTTTTAGAAATATAAACATTTTTTAGAAATATAAACATTTTTTAGATAGATAGATAGATAGATAGATAGATAGATAGATAGATAAATAAATAAAAACTAAATAAATAACTCAATTTAGAAATTTGCAAAAAAAAAAAAGGAAAACGCAAAACTTTTCTAAAAACTGAAATGTTGAGTTTTGTCCACATAGGCTCTCCGTACTTATGGGACTCAAATTTCAATTTCAGCCTCCTAACTTGTGTATTTTAGGACTTATACGCGTTTTTGTGTTCCATGGGTATTTTTTTTTTAAATTTTAGAAATTTTGACATTTTTTAGAAATATTAAAACCATAAGACTATAGTCCATGGGTATTTTTTTGAAGGCGCAGATTGAGCAGATAGAGCAGATTTGCAGATTGAGCAGATAGAGCAGATTGAGACAAATTGAGAAAAAAATTGAGAAAAACCGAGTAGAATTAAGAAAATTGTCAAAATTTAAAAAACTTTATATTTCGAATAATATGTCTACAATTTCCAAACAAAATATTTTAATCGTAGCTTTAGATAGACCATAATAAGTTCAGTCATTACAAAATGATGCAAATTTCAATTTCAGCCTCCTAACGTGTGTATTTTAGGAGTTATACGCGATTTTGACATTTTTTGGAATTTTTATAAATTTTTAGAATTTTTAGAATATTTTGAAATTTTTACATTTTTTAGAAATTTTGACGTTTTTTTAGAAATTTTGAGTTTTTAGAATTTTTATAATTTTTAGAAATTTTGACATTTTTTAGAAATTTTGACATTTTTTGAAATTTTGACATCATTTGGCTCAGTACGAACATATGAAAATGCAACATGAATAATATCATGGTTAAACATATTTTATTAAAATACTGATAATTATTTGGAAATATTCACGGAAATTTACATAGACATATTTAAATGACTATATGCGACTGATGAGCTTATTTATTTCATGAAATACATGTTATGAATACAGAATATCACAGGCTAATATATCTTTGAATTGAAAACGATACATGGCATCGATGAATACGCAGAACACAGTAGACTTTAAAAGAGTGATGAACAGGACAAATTTGCTGTAGGTCGAAGAAATACAACGCCGAGTTCAACATCAGGAAATTGTGTGCAGAAGATTCACAGAAAGGTTCAGGCAGCAAGACTAAAAAAAAAAAAAAAAAAAAAAAAATTATATTGATACGGAATTAGACTATACAAACTTCAGGTTTTTATTAAAAGAGTCCCCAGCAATATCACAAACGGCATCATCCGCTTAGACTTTTAGTATCAGAACATCAATTTCCGAAAACTAGACACCATGACATTGATTTTCAAAATGCAAAACCACTGCACATTAATAACCAATACTGGATGACATTACTAAAAACCGAGGACCAATGAAGTAATTAATATAAGCCGTACTCGTGACAAGTCATTTAATAAGAGGAACAACATACCGGGTGAACCAAAAGTCTGGGCCTTAATTTATATAAATTAAACGGTTGCAATTAGAATAAAACCAAATCAAGTTTCACTTTGAATGCCTCCACTAAAAGTCGTATATCTCCTAAACCGTGATAGCAGTGTCAATTCCGATGACACATTCGGAATCCTGAGGATTTTTCCTATCATAATATGTTGGTTTAGTGCGAATTGAACCACAATAAATCATCATTTTGCATAGCTAAAGTGAACCGTTACTATTCTTGCATCCCCTAAAAAGTTAAAACTCTCCTAAACCGTGATAGCAATGACAAATCCGAGGACTGATTCGGATTCCTGCGTATTTTTCCTTTAAGAACATGCTGGTTTTGTATAGATAGGAGCATCCTAAATGCTTCGTTTGGCATGGCAAAGCTTAAAAATGGACCATCTCCAGAACGGTTCGCTTCGCAGCCTCCTACAAAAGTCGATTATGGTAAATCCTTTCCCGTGACAGCTGGATCGATTATGGGTAGTGATTCGGAATCCTAAGGACATTTCAAATAAGACTGTATAGGTTTTATAAAGTGTGGGGCACTCCGATGCCTTTTTTTCGCGCCTAAACAATGCCAGCTGAACGAAATCAAGTTTCACTTTGAATGCCTCCACTAAAAGTCGTATATCTCCTAAACCGTGATAGCAGTGTCAATTCCGATGACAGATTCGGAATCCTGAGGAATTTTCCAATAAGACTGTATCGGTGTTAAGCAGATTGAGGCAATCCAAAGCCCCTCAAAATAACTACACCAAATAGCGGTGGAAAAATGATCACGATAGATGCATAGATGCACCACTAAACCAGCATGGAAAATCTGAGCTCTGTGACTGCAACACCTGATTTTTCATGATTTTCCAAATGTAATCAAATCAGAATATCCTTCACACATTTCGGAATATTTCGCAAAAAATCTATAGCTCGCCCAAAAACGAACCTGCAACCAAATTATAGCACGGAATCATGTCTGCCTTGCGCAATTTATATCTTAACTCTGACCTCAGACATACATTTATTGCAGATTTTCAAAGTTGACAACTGTGATGCATCCAGTAATGCGCAGTCACCACCAGGGCAACCCCTTTTTGCATGTATCTTCCCTAAAACCGATTAGATGTTCCACCTTAATAGGTAGGAAGAAAGTAACAAGAACCCCGTTTACCAATAATTTTGTGAAAATTTATTCACCGAAATATGAATTATTTCATGATCCCTAGATTGGGCTTATTTCCTCCTGTCAGCGGCCATTAGCTCCTCCCCCTCATAGGATAGCATGTAAAAGGAAAAATCAATCACTATAATCATAATTAAAGTGTGTCCCGGTGTAACAGTAAACCCGGTAGCAGCATCCTGATTGGTTGGGAACTGTTTACGCCAAAACAAACGAGCTGCTTACAAATAGTCCCGTTACAGCCAATCCGTGGATGAGAAAAACGAGCTTATTCTAGCGATGAAAACTGCAGGCAACAGAGTTACTTTTAACAAACCTGCTCCCTCCCAAGCCCCCCATCCCCCAATTGGTGCATTTTACATCTGTGTAACGTGGCCTGGCCAATCAGGTTGCTGCAGTCGGGTTTGATGTTAGACTGAAACAGACTTTAGTGGCTTAAAAATCCTGCAAAGAGCGCGTAATTGAAAAGTAAAGCGCTTTACATGACTACAACACTATTCGTCATAACCGATTAAATCATTTTCCGGGGACCACAAAAGCTGTTCACTAGTTCGCTATAACCGAACAGCTTGTTATAACCGGGTTCTTCCTATATCACACAATGCATTTTTCAAGGGACCACAAGTTTTGTTCGTTATAACAAGGAGTTTATTATAATGAGTAGCAATTGCCTTGCTCTCACACACTAGTATTAGCTAGTAAATCTTGCTCCACCCATTTGGCCACCATTAGATTGCTCCTTGGCATTACCTAGCATTATACCATTGACATTTCCAACAACAACAGTTCTTATTACAATACAACCCTTGATTATAACCGGGTGTTCGTTATAACGAGTTAGTTACAACTGGGGTTTACTGTAGTATATTAAAATGATGGCATTTCATAGCGAATTAATAATTTGCTGCATTGAAGCTATTGCTAAATAATCACCTGTTCATTTGATGGATTCTTTGGAGAAAAATAACAGTGCTCCAAAAGGCGAGAATTCATTTCGCTACTGATATTCCCGCTTAATAATGGCAGCTATACTGAAGCAATATTGGGAACTCTGTGTGTTAAAGCCATCACAACTACGCACATCTGGCTGGCTTTGTAGTCGGCGATAGGCACTCCTGGAATACCCAACTCCGTGGTTTAATCTGTTTAGGTTACAATTTAGGTTAGGTATACCGTAAATTTTCTTACTGAAGCCCGGGCTTCTATTCAAAACAACCCGGTTTGCTTACATTGGAAACCGGTTTTTAATCATTGACCAGGCTTTAATTGGACCCCGGCTTATGTTAGAAAATTTACGGTAATCAAATAAACAGAAAATATTGTTTAATGATCGGTGATGCGCTGAAGATCGGTGATGTGCTGAAGATTGGTGATGCGGTTATGGCAAAAATATTCGCATACCTCTCTCCCCTCCCCTCGGTTTTGGGGCGTGGCTAGTGCGGAACCGAATGCGGAACGGACCAATGTTGGAGAGGAGGCGTGGCTATGACGTAACAGCCAATGGGCTAAAAGCAGGTGCGAGTTGCGGCCTTGATCACGTTATGAATAGCATCGGCAGTGGTTGTGTGACCTGGTGTTTTTGGTGCGATCCCCAATTCTCCATGATCGTCATCAGTGAAACGGAACGATGATCTAACATCGCAGGTGTGTTCTTCAATATCCCAGTTCCAGGTGAGCGTTCGTTTATTGCGGTCACTATGCACAAAAAGATGATTCGGATCGATACGCGAATCGATATTGCGCGCTTCTTTCGATTTCTCTATTTCTGTTGAAACGTACAATTTTATTTTTGATCCCAATGTTCGATTTCCCCTTCCAACAAGTAAACAGCATGTGTTTCACACTTCCTCTACCAGGTGGCCTACGTTAAAATGCAACTTACCATTTCATATATACTAATGTAATAACATAAGTTCAAGATACGACAGTTAACGTTCGCATTTCGAGCATCCTATCCATATCCTATAGTAATATTGTCGGTGTAATCATTGTTAATGTAATTTAGCAAAATCAATATTGCATGGCAATGTGTAGCTACAAAATTCCTTTATACATTTGTAAGTATATATGGCTTTATTGCTAATTTATACTGTTAAATATCGATATTGTAGTTTTTAGTTTCAGTTTCCAGTTGACATTAAAGCCAGTTGGGCATATTCAGTTGGACAATACAGATGTCTCCTTCTTGCTCTCCCAAATAACCCACAACCTGTCTATGGTGGAAACTGTTTCTTGTTGTTCCCTAGAGAACAGCTACCAATGTTGTAAAATGTAACACTTTTTGGCCAAATGGCTGCAATATTTATCTTTAAAAAAAGTTTGTCTTTGCTGGAAAGCCTGTCTATTGAGCATTGAAAGTTTTTCCCGGCCCTTGAGATTCCACCATAGGCAGGTTTCACTGTATTACTTGTGAAGAAGAGAGTCAATCCCCAACTCATAGATGCATTACATAATTGCATTATTATGCCGACATGTTTCGACCACAATCATGTGGCCATCTTCAGGGCTAGCAGACTACAGCTTGCGAAAACAGACCAATAGGAGCAGAGTGTAAACAACAATAATAAATACTATTACTATTACTATTATTATTACTATTAAAAAATTTAATACAACTTGGTTAGAAAAGATAATAATAACCAGTAAAGTTTATAACTGCACAAATATCAATATGAATTTCATTACATACGTCCAAAACTGGGGAAAAAACTTACGTATAAGGTCTAGTAACAATTTTAGATGAGAAGGAAACGGAAATAATTTCAGTGGTGAATATACAAGATCTGACGGATGATATGGAGACGAAGTTATAGCGCAATTCGATCAATAGTAATCCGTGATCGCAATGCATTGTGGGGGAATTAATTGGTGCAATCGAATTTGCTCGTTTAGCGACCTCCAACTGTCCACATACATTACGACTTGGGGGGTAATAATGGTGCACGTGCACGGAAGGTGCAATTAAAAATACAACCATCTATATAATATACCGGTGCATAAGGAAAATGGAATGCAAATGAAAATGTTGGGATTGCTGCTCGCAGGTGAACCGGTGCAGAAATTCCGTCGATTGGCCAATGTGCCGCCCATGACGTCACGCAAAGTCATACCACACCGCCCCCTGGATCATCAACCACAACTCTGGCAAAGTGTCCGTGCAGTAAACATTACTTGATCCCTACAGATGAACACGATCAAGAGAGACGCCATCTTAGTGGCGATCTTCGTGCACAGTAGGTGTAACCTCAATTCAAATATTGCACAAAAAGTTTTTATCGGAAGTTGACTGTAAGCAATGTGCATCCATGATGTGTTCCATGTATTATAAAACATACTCAATATACTGTAACTAAGACGCGAATATTTTTCTACAAGCGCATCACCGAGCTTCCGTACATCACCGAGCCTTATCCTTTTTTGTTTGTTTCCATTATAATTTAAATTAGGTTATGAAGTTTATGTAAAAGTTATTTTAAGGTACACAAACCTTGGTAAGACGACACCTGGATATGTCGTCCCAAATGAAAAGTCCAATCTCCATAGACTTTCATGTTAAAAAAACTCCGCTTAAGCCGTCCGAAATTCCAATTACCACCGGTGACTGCTTATCGAGGTTTGACTGTAATATAAAATATTGCAAAATCGTTGATATTCATATATTGTTTGCAATAAATATTATTTCCCCACAATAATACAGTATTTGAACGCTGCGTGAAATTAGTGCTCGCGCTGTAATCCGCACCGAACGTTTCAAATTTAACCCCGGATTAAAATGTAATTAATATAAGGATATTTACTGATAAGTAATATTTTGATTATATGTAACACATGGTTCTATAGTATTGCAATTTTAAGCCCACTGATATACCGACAAGTCTTTGACAAACGCGATAAGGTCCCGCGTCACCTCTGGAATTAATGTAACAAAAGTTCATTCTGTAATAAAGCACTACGGGTAAAGATTAAAAAAGTATTGTAATTCATTGGATTACAGTTATTTTGCTTGCCAGATATTGCAGTGAAACATTGCAATGGGCAATGTACAACAAACCTTGCTTGCGCTGCTCTCACTGCAATAGTTAGTATTGGATTATAAAAACTCTAAAATCTCCCAAAATGCGCATGTAAATTGAGAAACTAATTTTCATTAGGTAGCTTGGTAATTGCTTGACATAATGTAGTTTCTAGTTTTCTGAAAATAACGCTGAATAATTATGCAAAAAAAGATAGTATGCGTAGTCACAACAAATTTTCATAAATCGAGTTTTTATTGTATTATTATGAAAACAGTAGGTCACAAAATCCAAAAACAAGAAACGACATGACGTCAGGCTAGAACCAATCTACTTAGGGAAATATTAATTTGCCAATTTGCATGATAATTAAGAAAGATTTTTGCAATTTAACTAAAAATTAGAAGAAATATTACGCGCAACTTTAGCGCGGCAAAGTTTTCCAAAGTAATGCTTTAAAATTTGACCCACTTAACCGGAATCTATCCTAAACATGTTAATACATATTATACTGTGGATAACATTGAAATGCATTGCATAGTATGCAGTTTGTAAGTCTTTAAATTAGGATATGTAGAAGGAAGAGTTATTGGAGCTCTAAGGAAAGTAGTAAATGTGAAGTTGGATCATAAATGTAAGTCGAGCAGCAGGGTGTAGTTTGAAGTTTTATAGGATTTAGGGAGTGGACAGGAAGGCTTTCCCCAGGGGCCTTCCAAGGGTAGCCCCACCATTTTTTATTCCTTCAAAGAGTTGCAATTTCGGATCAATGCCAAAACGTTTGTTCTGGACATTTAGTTGCATGATGGGAATGGCTTTTATGCTCTTGGTTGACAAGCCTGGGGCTTATTTGAGATCTTTGGCATGACCAGTGGTCAGTATGTGGGAGTTTATGTGTGTGTTGATGAGGCCATTGATTTTGGACCGATATTATGGATTGTTAAGGCTGTAATTGAACGGACATTTGTGGTGCCAACATGTATACACTGTTTGATTTGATTGCTTTTCTTCTTTTGATTGCGGAACAGCCATTTTGTCCAATGGACGGACAATATGGAGAAAGTTTTATTCTCTATAGCTTTACTTGAAGGAAGGGGATCCAAATCTCATAACCTTAATGTCCACCTTTTATTAATAACCTTTTATTAAAAGAGTGTCGACATGTTTCGACCGAAACACATGGTCATCATCAGGACAAAATAATAATGCAACAGAGGATCTAAATCATTCAAACGCAATGCATGTGCTATAATTGTAATAGTTTAGGGAGCTAAATCATGAAATATGTCTGAGCTGTAGACAAACATAAAACGTAATCCCTTTCAAAACCTTGGAGGCATGAAATAAATAATTCATTCAATGCATGTATAATTAGCCACTTATGATATAATAGTCTGAAAAATAATGCAAATATTTATAAGTAAATATAATAGACTTAGAATTTAATGATCAGTAGAGGGAGAAACTGAATGAATCAGGATTCAATGTATTTATGTTAAAGGTGAACTGACAATGTTTTTTAACATACCCTGGAAAGTGTGCAATTCTATAGAATAGATGCCAATATAACGATTGGTGAAACAAAACTTTTTTAAAAAATTATTACAAAAAGTTACGAGCAGTTAAAGAGGGCGTCATGGAAGGACGGTGTCACCGCGCCGGTGTCACAGCGTCCTGTTTTGGCAAAATTTGAATTTTCAGCCAATGAGGACAAGCGCCTCTGCAGTTTTAGCCAATGGCAGAGCTTATCAATGGCGCTCCAGTGCACGTATCTCACAATATACTACTCTGTACACTCCACATATATGAAACTAAATAATTCATATGTGTGGCAATAATGCTTCAAATGGCCTTAAATTTTCAGACAATGTTCCTAAATGAGTGGCAATCAAATGCTAGTTTTTCGGGGTATGTTGCAAAACCTTGTCAGTTCACCTTTAATGGTACCATGTGAATAAATATGACAATAACAAGACCAGTTATTTAGTAATTATTAGTATAGTACCTATTGTTAAATGAAATGAAATTGTTAGTTAAATCGTTTTTCGAGGCTGTGCTTCGATTGATTTATGCGACACAGGGATGAAAATAACTTGAAAAAGTTGTGTGGGAAAATGTGTTAGCCGAGTCGTTGAAAGTTTGGTATTTCGGAGTTATGAAGGAGAAAGTTGTACGGTCGCAAATCAATAGGTGATGATGAAATTTTGATGTTATTTCTGCACGGAATCGTAGCCCTGTAAGAAAACTTGCATTAAAATTTGAAATACTCGATGTGGCTATCCGATGAATTATTTGTTGCAAAAAATCCCCCTTTTCCAGCAGAAATATAAAGGTATGTGAATCGATACGCCCCACCTGACATTTTTTCTCTTCTTCCCCATTTTATGTATCACTGTAATGGTGATATGAAGCCCTGCATCAGGAAATTCAGCTTGTTTTTAAATTGCTGATCCAATTAAAATTTGAAGCTATATTGTTACTCGGCAAAAGACTGATTGGCTTCATTATTATGCTTCCTAAACACTCCCTTGCTATTGGCGGAAACTTTTAACGTACCGTGCGAACCGAAAGTTACGCAGCATTGGGAATATATACTACGTAACTCCTTCAATTTAGGAAACAAAAATTATGGTAATGCATTGTGTTTAGTCTATGGGATGATGAGTTCAATGAGAGTACTATGATGGGAATAACCTTGGACCATCTGTCAAGGATAGATATTTGGTATAGGGCAGCGCCATCTTACGGCAGGTGGTGGATTCTAGTATGTTTAGAGATAAATTGGATAGGTTAGGTATGAAGGAACTTGCATTGATGTGGACATTGATGTGGACTGAATGCCAGTATAGGTTGACCACCGGAAATGACGTCACAGGAGGGCGTGGCCACACCCGGAAGTCACTAAGCAAGTTGCGACATCATTGGTGGAATTCGGTCATATCTGAAGCTGATTAGACTCCTCCCACTTCTTGTGACAGCATATATCAGTACGCATTGAAATGACGCCACTTCCGGAAGAGGCCACGCCCACCTGTGACGTCACTTCTGAAGGTTATCTGCCGTCTATGCTACTAATATCATACACTCTTGCTAATATCCATTGCTACAGATTGTTCCAAGCAAGGGATGTCTTGTTTATTTCATTTTGCTACTCCAGCGCCACCTGTACATTGGCTGTAGAAATAATGACAATTAAATAAACTTCCTCTTTTGCAGAATTGCACAGTGTGTATATATATATATACGTAATTGCCTAAGTTTCTCCTTTGTAACCGACCAATTGACAATAATGAAATGTATGATCTGTATTCATAAAATGTGCCATTATTTTAAAACAATTTCAAACTTATACCAAAGTACCCCCTTAAGTTAACTATTCCATGATCTTCCATGGGACAGTGCCCTTCAATTCACTTCCTCCCCTATGCATATAAAGTAACATAAATATATGGTTATTATGTACTCTACTTTTATTTTCCCCACCCCAATATCCCCTGGGACATTTAGCCTATAAATGTTTATTTACTTTGAAATTTGATGACCTGCGGTTTGTAGTATATATAGTTTGTAGTTATAACCGGATGTACGAGCTCGTTAATTAACATCACACGTCTGCTTTCATTTGCAAAATGAATTGCACCTGAAATGTGCAATCAGCACCAGTGATTAAGCACTATTTACTATTTTTTGTGTCAAATGCGGAAGTGATGCTGCAGGCAGTGCATGATGGGACTTGTGTGTGCCTCTATGTGTGTGTGTGTGTGCAATGTTTAGATGAGAAATTGGAGCATTTTGCTGCGTGATACAATCCAACTTACCTTGCGTCTATCGATCGGAATCCCAATCAATCGATCACCATCGTGCAATGCTATTGTATGCTTTGTAAAATGGCGATGGGGTTAATGTAAACTGCTCATACCGATGCAATGTACGACCATTTTGTATGAGACAATTTGTAGACCCGTGAATAATGCCCCCTTCAAGGTTTCTAGTATAAATTTAGATTTTCATTGGACACCTTGTGCAAATCAAATAAGATATATTTCACTCTGTAACTACTTATTCTTCAAAATGTGATTTAAAGGTGAACTGACAGGGCGGTAAGTGAACTCTGAACTGTACCCTTTCTGGCCAATCATGGACAGACTAATTGGCCAGTAGTCCCAATTTACCCAATGGCAGGATTGGTCATTGTCCTGTCAGTTCACCTTTAAATCACAATTGTGTAATGCTTTAAACTGAACTGTACCATATAAGTAAAATGTTTTTATGTCTTGCCTATATAGTATGAAGATACATAGGTCAAATATTTAATTTATAATGAGCAATAACAATTTACTACAGTAAATCCTAGAAAAATCTCTCGCATCAAAATGCAAGGGCAAATCAATAAGTAACGCCTTTTATTTTGTAAAATAAAAAGTTTAATGGTTATGCAAAATCCGAAATGTACACATGGAAGCCAAATGTCTTAGCTTTATTTAACAAAAAAATGGCATCCCTTCAGGCATTTCTCTTATTTTGGCAACAGTTTAATTAAACCCTATTCGTAAAAGTGTTAAACAAGCATTAATTACAATTTTAATTATGTAAACTGTAGCTTGTTTAAAATGTGGAAAAGTTGATTTAATCACTGATCAAACAATTTGTATTATTTTCCCATTTATGATGTTATTTTAGCCGGCGAAAGAGTTGAGATTCAGAGTGGCACGCTTGTGACGCACGTAACAGAGTGCAACCTGTTTGCAGAGATGCTTCCCTGCAGAAAAGAAACGTTTTATTTGTTTTAAGAGTGGAAATTCAGCTAAGTTTTGCCGAGCATCGATTAGATGTGTTGTATGTGGAAAAAAGCACTTCGTTATGATGTGTCCAGACTTACCAAGCCATAAAGGTCAAGAGGATGCAAAACCAAAACCTGATTAAGAAAATTAAATTGCCAAGCAAGGTTTTGTCTAATATGTCCTGTATCCAAACTGTAGGGAAAGATGATCAGGGCGATAATTGACACAGCATCACAACAGTTGTACATATTAGAGTGATGTTATGCTCAATTCAGTTTTGTCAATTCTATAACTCTAATTTCATCATTGTGCTGCATTTGGAGCGATTCCAATGCTCCAGATGAGCAAACAAGATTATTCAGAGCAAACTAAAATGGAAGCCGTATAAAGACAAAGAGTTTGATGATGGCATTTAAGATAAATCGATATGTTCAGATCGTTCAGATTGCAACAGCAACTGTTGTATAACCCAGGACCACTTACGAACAATTTTGGGGCACGAATCTTTGTTGCCGAATAACTTTGCAGGATTTAAAGCTTTGGTGGATATGGAGCTGGTTTGCATCACATTTCCATTATGTCTAATCCCAGAGTTGCTTCTTGATCACTGGATTATTTTATTGGCAGACAGAAACGAGGGTTGACATCTGTGCTCTTGAAAGCCATTGTGGGGGAACTAACGCCAGTAGGGGGCGCTGGAGCAAAAGGAAAATAGAAACAAATGCATAGAAAATATAATACGTATAAAATAAATGAATGTGGGCAATTGTAAACATATTTGTCATAAAGTTATACACTGTTATTCTATCAGAAGTTAATCTTGCTCATATTAGTTCAGTTAAGAGTTTCTAGAAATGTTTATTTGATAAGTTTTAACCTAGGAGTTAAGCCTAGCAGCTAAGGGCATATGGCTTGGAATCATGGCAACTGCAGTTGCTCTGGGTACATATACTAACGACACACTTGAAGTTGTTCCCTGGCAGATCAGATGCAACAGCTCCTCATGCTGTGCGCGACAGCAAATAAGCTCATTTATGAATAGTGTGATCAGACAAGTGCAGTCCCTTGTCACATTAAAGTGAAGCTTCTGAAGTTGACAGCATTGTTGGTCGAAACATGTAAAGAAGTTTAAAAAGGTATTTTATTAAAATTATGAGAAGAAGAACAAACTTTGGTGTGGCTATTTTTAACAAAACTTTATTTTAAAGGTGAACTGACAAGGTTTTGTAACGTACCCTGATAATTGGTTTGTAAGTAGCTATTAGTGTCCCTTATACACTAGTGCAACCAGAAATCCATTACAAATTGAAAAAAGTTATACGCTCAGCCGTTGCTCAGTTGTTTGAAAGTCAGTACCTTTCTCAGTGCCTTTTCCATAGAAACCATACAAACGCTTTGCTCGGTAAAACGCGTATAACTTTTTTTTAAATTTGTAATGGATTTCTGGTTGCGCCAGTGTATAAGGGACACACATAGCTACTTAAAAACCAATTATCAGGGTACCTTACAAAACCCTGTCAGTTCACCTTTAAGTTATGCAAATGATGGGGAAATACAGTAATTGTTATGCCATGGCCTCTCAATCATCATGCATATTTATTGATACATTTATTGAAATTATTGGTAGGCAATTAAGCACATATGTGCACACTTTAGGTTGATTTCGAGTAGTACTTCATTAATTACTCATAATGTTTGCATGGCATAAGTGTCCATATATTTACCACAAATCAAGTGGGATCTCCATGACATTATGATTAGGAATGATTTCTTCTAAACTTGCGAGGTTCAGGTTATAGATCGAACCATAAACACTTGTAGCCATTTATTTTTCTGCAGTAATAATATAATATTATATAGATCAATGTTGAAATATTAATTACAAGTGCAACATTGCAGAATATATTACTACAATAAAATAATGGCTCATTGTCTGAAATAACAGAAAAGTTCGATTAATTGTTGATTCATGTATGTGTTGCGCGTCAACTTGATTTGAATGTTGATCATGATACACAAGTTGATCTAATGGATTCACATGTTGATCTAATATTATGCAAGTCAGTAGAATGAGAAATAGGCTCAGTATCAGATTTGTCACAATTTAAAGGTGAACTGACACGGTTTTGGAACATACCCTGAAAAGTTCCCGGTTTATTGAAATGATGTCAAAAAACCATTGGCGCTAACGAAAGTTTTGTCAAAATTGGTAAAAAAAAGTTACGGCTAGTTGAAGATATGGCGCCATAGATGTCCGATGTCACGGTGCTGGTGTCATTATGTCCTGTGGCATAATGTGCGCCAACCAATGAAGATGATCGGTATAGACCGTCGTAAGCTGTTTAATCAGCCAATGAAAACGTAGACAGATTTGTGTCTATTGCGACTAGCTGTACGGAATGTTCACATTGTTATAACATTTGAACAAATTGCTGAAAAAATCTGAATAAATTCAACAATGTTCCCAATTATGTGTTTAATGAATTGGCCGACTCACAAGAAAATCGGTGAAGTGACCTATAGCAGTGTCAGTTCTCCTTTAAGTAAGAAAAGCTAAGTAAATTTCGTTCGTAGGTTATCATATCTCTTTGTTTATCGTCTTGCCAATAGATGTCAATACTGTGCTCCATGTTTTCCAATGGAACACCATTTATTGAGCATAGGATCTGAAGTAGTGCTTTTCTGCTCCACCCTGTATGTTGCCAACATTGTAAAAGATTATTGATTTTTAAATACATAGATTATCGATAAAGTGAAATGCATTGGTGCAGAACGATAAATCCTTAGATGACACCACGATATGCACACACACGTCACATGCATTCGAGTGCGATATGAGTTTGCAAAGCACTTGCAGAAATAATTGGCCCCCTCTGACGTTCACTTTTTCGTGTTATGTAACCCATTTAAAATGAAAAAAAAAAAAGATGCCCAACTAAACAGACTGCCCTAATGGCTGAAATGTGACAGACCCTGTCACACTGGTTTCTACCATTTCTACCAAATGACAAATGATAGTTGTATCTTTTTTCCCTCCGTTAGGTTCATATCTTTCTATACTATGATCAAGCACAAGAATCGAATAACAGGGTTGGTTGGGGTGGGTTATTGGGGTGAAGAATGTGCCCTTCTGCGTACCTTCAATGTTTACCACATTTTATAGTACCCTGCCATACCTTTATAATGTGTTGAAACCTGACAAGTTGACCACCGTATAAGAAATGGGAAAAATAAAATTGCTCCCTTGACAATTTCCTGTCCTGTAATTGGACACCATGGAAAGAAAGGAACAACCCCAGTGCAATGCTTTCCCTGCAAATCCTGGCCATAGGGACATTGTGACGTCATCGGCCAATTGACTTCATGTTGGCTGCCGAAATTTACCCGGATTGGCGCTTTTTAACGCGGCACTCTACTACTGTATAATTTTAATTCTGGCTGCCATTGTCTGTGTGTAAGTAATGGATACTAGTAGTACAGTGCCCTATATCCATTTTCTGTACATTTTTAGATATGTTGACTACCTGCTAAAGTTGGCCGAATTGATTTTGGAACCGCGAGTGGTCAACATACACACGTTACCCTATATCAAGAAATGAATTTTCTTTGTTCTTTGTTATTAGCCTATGTCACTCCTTATATGTAGTAATATACTTTGATGTTACTATAATGCAAATTGAATGTGTATATACACCTGATAGAGCCTTTATTTGCGGGAAGTTCATCCGCTTTGCGACAAGCTCCAATTTGCATTCTCTTTTTCTTTTTCCGCTGTTGCCCATTTTCAGCCTATTTGAGTTCATTTTTCCGCTGCTTGATTTTCCCAATAACATAATATTGTAGTTGATTTATCCGTTTTTGTCACAAAAGTTGGATAACATTTCCATCCACGCCCATCATGTTTTCCGCTTCAACGGCTAAATAATTTCCGCCTTTATTGCTTTTTCAATTCGTGTTAACATCATGCGATTATTTTGACAGGCAGCATATTAATTAAGCGCAATAATTAATTTATTGCTCGTTCAAACGAGTTTCAGCTTCTGTCTCTAATCATTGAGCTCATCCTATATTTGCCCATTGGCTTTATATCTCATTTTTGAAACCCCATCCTCCCACCAGGGATTTATTGTATAACATTTTACCAATAAGCTGTAGTTGATTAAATGATGATCTCATATTAATGAATTAATTTTTAAACAGTGTCTGCATTCAATCATAAACTAAAATCATCATTTTTAAGACATTTTGGATTTTGGCCAAGTCAATATCATAATATGACATTCTTGAATTGGATTTTAACCAAAAATAAGCTGATGCAAAGCAGCCATATTGTTTTTAGGTTCACCCAAATTAATAATCATACTTTAACAGTTGTAATAGTTTTAATGAAGCCACTATTTTCAAAATATTTAACCCTTTCATTAGTCTGCAAATTTAATGAATAGGTGAGTCAGTGCATTAAAGGCATCAAGCAAGAACTGCATGCCTATGGTGGAAACCTGTCTGTGGTGGAAAATGTGAATTGTTGTTGGACCATTGACGTCATGATGTGGGTTTATTCTTTATGTCTCCCACGTGATGCATTAAATTTAACATTAGTCACCTAGGATACAGTGGTCATCTACAATTAAACAGTGAAATGTTTTTGACATTTGAAAACAGCCGGCTTATTGCGCTAAATATTTTGAACTTTAAAATTACCCAAATGGAATAATAATGGGAAAGTTTCGTTTATAGTGTATACAAATATGATAAATCAATATTTCCAATACTTAAGTACATGTGTCTGCCAATTATTGATGCACATCAAGAGTGTGTTGTCCGAGCCGAAAAGCTCATCGATTTGAAGAGACATCAAACTACACCCAGTTCTCTTTGTGGGATGAAAGCCAACAAAGAAAGTTGAATGCATAAAGAAAAATGCGCAAAAAATATCCTGCTTTTTATGCTTTTTCTGAAACAATTTACCATTACGACATCCATTTTTCCCATCTAACGATTTATATTTCTGACTGCTCCCTTACACAGTAAAGTTTCTCCTATTTCTTTTTCCTTTTTTTTTTTTTCAGCTGACTACAACTTGTGTTCAACGATTTCAATTTTCTCACGGAGAAAGTATGGATTTAAAAAGCAGAGCGAATGGCATATTGTTTGATGCTGTATGGGAAGCCGTTGTTGATTGAAGTGCCTTTATGTTGTGCGTTCAAGTTGAAAAATGGCCGCCATCTTTCCGCATAAAACATGTCCCCATTTTCTGTGGCCGAAAGACAACACTGTTTATTCATTATTCGTTCAGCTATTGGTGCATAAATAAATGCCTAATGTTGCAATTAAAGGTGAACTGACAAGGTTTTTGAACATACCTTTGGAAAACTCTCATGCAATAATCGCAATATTATTGATCAT
>JAQFZQ010001825.1:0-16972 GCA_034696005.1 Glomeris marginata
TTCACCATATTTTCCGTGTTTGATTACATGTTTTTAGGGTATGTTCGAAAAAGGGTGGAACTTCTCCTTTAAGAAAATTAGAGGAGGATTATTATAATAGTATCGATATTATTTATAAATATCTGTTCTAGAGTTACTGTATATTAAAACTCCTTTTTAAATGTATTCCATGCATATGATTATAATTTCATTTTAATTTCTTATGCAAGAACAAACTAATATGTAATTTATTTAAATGTCCACCAAACTCTAAAATGATTACAATATTGTTTTTGGTCATATGGTATAACTTTTAGGTAGAACAAAAACAAAAACAAAATCATTGACCTTTGCACATCATAATTCTTTATCACTCCTACACTGGTCAAATAAAAATCAAAACCATTTACAGTGGAATATCATATATTACAATCATAAAGTAAGATGTATTACATTAAATGTAAAGTACGTATTTCTTTATTAATGTAAGAGAAAAAACTTCAGTAATATATCCTTTTGTTGGTATAAGATATAAATCAGTACCGTAATCTCTGCAAAATTATAGTATTTTTGTTTCTTTTCAAATACTACCGTATTTAGTTATTGTATATACAAGGTATATACAAGCAAAATAAAAAAAATATATAATGGAACTCGCTCGCACGAAGGATTTTGATAGCTTTCATTAGAAATGCAGTCAGTACCTATTGAAACCATGGAGATGAGCACCTACTTCAAAGTAGAGCAGGTAGCTTGTTGTTATATACAAATTGAAATTCAGTGAGGCTTCATTCAATATCATTTTACGTGCAATTGTAAAATAATTATAAATGTATATACTACTGTATATATGTAATATTAAAGTTAGCACGAGTGATTTATGTAGAGTTGCAGTCGTTCCTCACATCATTTCACCTAGATTGAAGACCTTCAGGAAACAACATGTTTCTTTTATTGAATGTTGCATGACAACGAAATCCCATGGAGACAAACAATTATTACTACAGTGACCCAGTTTTTTGTTTCATATTTGACGTAAAATCGACATAACTAAGCTGTTTTCAATGGAAAACACTCATTTATTTTTAATGGCAACTGTCAACCACTAGCTGTCATAAATGTAGAGATTTCTGTCTTTTTGTTGGAGAAGTGAAAACCAAATGTTGTTCATTACCTTCACTTGTTGACAACTGCTTGCTGTTGTTCTTATCCCTCAAAAACTGCGAAAAAAGCTTGTGGGAATTTTAAACAGATCGGAAATTTCTGTCAAGCCCATGGGAGATGACAAATTCAACCCACTATACATGAACATCAACTGCGATCACGCATATCAAGCAGGATGTTCCAAAATAAAAGCAAAAACATGTTTGTGTTGCTTCACTGATATGAATTTGCTGGATCAAATGGAACCCGCAACTCCCTTATGTATTATACATTTCAATATGTTCTAGATAAAAATGTTACAATTTCATGCATGTTAAAAACATCATAATATGATCTTCTCATGCATGGACCATTCATGCAAAAATAATAAGTGTAAATTAATGTTGTAACTTTCCCAAAAACTTATGTATCTGCCATGCACTCTTGATAATAGTTACAACTGTTCAAAATAATGGTGTTTTCATAAGAAATAAATAATTAACGACATCTTATCATAAAGATCACTGGTTCCAAACATCTTTGCATACATCGCAAACTTTCAAAACACATTTGTTTTGACCCAATGTGCTAAAAGAGAGGCAGAAGTGTATAAAAAAAACAAATGTATATATTGTAATCTGTAAAAAATAAACGCATTCAACGATCTGGTATGGCTAATAGTAAGGAGATATAAGAAAAGGTTTATGTTCCAACATTTGCAAAATGGTAGTAAAAAGGGGAAGCACGTCCACAGGGGAAATGTTAGCAGGAAAGGTAAAATTTCCGACACTGCATTTTGAAATCGTTGTCAGGGAAACAAAAAACATGAACTATACCATATCATACTTGGAAAAAGCCATACACATAATATACTTGTTCAGAATTCGTAAATAATCGAAACGTTTAATATTCCAGCAAAGTTCTCGATCAGCGAGTGCAAAATCCATGAATAATTTACATATGTTTGTTTGCCTTGCTAGATATATGTAAATAGGTATAGGCATGGACTTTTCATTTTAGTCTCGTCATGTTAGCATGTCTCATATCGTGTCATATCAGTTCCACATCAGTCCCACATCAGTCCCATATCAGTATGCAATCAAGTTGCAAAGAATAGGGAAAACTAAACCAGCATTCAGAGAACTTGAATATTTTTTATACAAATTTAGACATCAGCAAGGAAATTCCAAAGGTTACCATGGCATTTTGTGAGGAATGTTTGTCGCATAAAAATATAAAATATATATGGTATTCGTGCAAAATATTAACAAAAATAACTTTTTTCTTATTTGTATATAAATTTGTTTGCTGTGTGCATTCCTTTGATATTTCTTGCACATTTTCTATAGTAGTATTCCAAAACCTATGGGATGTCCAGAAAGTCTGGTCAATATGTGCAGATAATGCAGTTAGTAGCCTACTTGTGATGGTAGATCTCTGTAAGGAAGTCCAGCTAACAAACCCAGTACAGTGAAATTGCTCTGGTTTGTCCTTTATGAGTGTCTTATCTTCCAAGATTCACATTCGGATTATTCTTTTCGAATATACCCAGTAGTATATGACTATGTACTGTTATATATACAAAATGCAGAATTATGCTTTCAATTGACCTAATTGCTCACTGAAGGGCATTGCAAACAACTTTCGGAGTGCACTCTATTCGTATTTAAGCTGTTTACGTTTTCTGTGACAATGTTACATTGTATTTACAGACATGTCAATAATGCATTAGCAATGACGAATAAATCTTTCCATGATTCAGAACTATTTGATCGTAGCAAAACCCGATCCAGTGGTGCTGTTTTTATGCCCCATGCAATAAAACAAATTATCCTACTTCAAATTCCCAGGACATTTCATACGACATGGGACTTTCAAGAGGAGAATTGCTGTGTCGTCTTGATTTTCTGCCTCGGTGGCTGTTTTTCCAAGTATTATAGCCAATTTGAAGTAGGCCTATGTAGTGCTAATTCTAGACAGCTATATAGCAATCAAGGGGAGGCACAAGGACCCAGCTGTGAAATGTGTCTGGAATTGATATTAGTAATTTATACAAACTTGTAATTGTAGTTTTCTAGTAGGTAATGGCAAAAGTTGTTGCAATATAATTAAAAACAAGCTAACTATACACAGTCGATATATGTCCAGCTGAAAGTAGCCTATAATGATGTTTTCAAACAACTTTGTACATGTATTTGCAAATTTTAAACATGGATGGTAACATTGGTCTATATTTCGAACTATTGTCATAGAAATTTCTGATTAATAACTTATTTTGTTAGTTTATGACTATATATGTATAGGCTATCCGGAAAGTATTGGCCGCTCTTTATTTTAAATGTGATATATGTTAAATACCAAGTTCAAAATTATTACCTTGCATGTGAAATGGATTCTTGACCCTAGGTAAAATAACGTCCATAACAGATTGTGTCACAGGTACTGCCGGTATATTGGATGTCTAAGCATTGGCAGGGCCTGGGCGACACCTGGATTTTTTGCATTATTGTTTGTCGTTCAATAAATCAATTCCTATAAAGACAGTAAAAAATTGTTCCCTTTACTGTAAATTGCTCTTCATATGCCGTTTGACAAAGGTTTGACAGTTGAAATGAGGTCAAACGTTTAATAAGCTCGTTAAATGCACTGGCGCGCAGCATAATGAAAGCATTTAGCACTGCAGTAATTTATTCTAAGGCCAAAAACACGTTCACAAGTATGGTAATATTTTTAAAATGCGTAACAATGCATGTTAAACATTTTGTTATTGAACATTTGGCAATACATTAGCTTTGCATTTTAAAATAAAATAAACGGCTAATACATTCCGGATATCCCACTTAACAAATAGCATGATGGAAATTCTTCTGGGAAAAAAATATAATTGGATCGATGTTGACGTCTTTTGATATTATTTCTCTAGCACTAGAATAGTTTCTGTCTAAGAGGAAATGAGTAGTCAACAGCTGTTTTTCCGCAAAAGTAAACTTATGTTGCCAAGGTCTTCCTTTGCCTTAGCACACTGGCATTCTAATGCCACAGGGTATACGAACCACAATATCCTGCTTCTTCAACACATGGCTGCAGCATATTTGTTCCCAAAATACAATACACTTATTTTCTATAGATGCCATAAACATGTAACTCCAGGCTTTTGTAGCTGAAATATCACTGTAGTGTTCAAATCCTAATTTAATAAACCAAACTGTGATTCAGGTTTTCATTCATTCAATGTAGGTATTATAATGCATGTCATATCTGTAACCATTCAAAGAACAATGTTATACTACTATTAATAATTCCAAGTAATGTTTTTCATATTGCTTTAAATTTCATTTCATTTTAATAACCATGAGGTACGTTGTAGTTGAATTGTATCCTTTATATATATGAACTTAATATCGACTGCAATTTGACCAATATGAGACGAATTAGGTGTCTGAAACATGTAGTGCAAATCGCAAATCTCGTTGCTATTTGGGTTAATAAGATTATCACATGCATTACTGGTATTGATTGCCATATATGCTTCCACCTTCCACCTTTCCCATGATGGCCAGCACCTTAATTTTCCGACTTTATCGACCTTTATTATCCTTGGTCTACAGTCCATTCCTTATCCTCTTTAGCCGTCTTAAAGAGCAAGAATCGATCCAATTGTGCAATATCGCTGTACGAGTAAGTGGTTGTATCCTAGCCACTGTTCTTGCTCTGATTTTTTTGTTGGTGTTTACTGACGTGATAATAACAAGATGTCCTTTGGGCAGCTCCACCTTGTTTACTTATACTGCCCTAGCTACGACCACTAATGAGATTTTTCAAGCTGGCAAACTATATTTTATAGTGCTGTTTATGTAGTCTACTGAATCATAATTTTCATAACAACATAATGTACAGAATACTTTAAAATAATATTTGATAAACTTTTATTTAAAATATTTATATTGATGATAGGTGGAGGGCCCTTCACCTGTGAGTGCCAACAAAGAGCAAGCTGCTGCAGAGGCTAGATCATCATTTACTGTCGTCTTCATTTGGTGGAATACACTTCATACATACAAAGGAGAGCAGGTGTTTCATCCCAGCACATATGGTATGTGTGGTTTTTGCATCATTTCAAGCTCAAGGAATGTCGTTAACATAAAATGCAATTTTCAAGGCTCCATCTACGAGATATGTTCTCTGCGTAAAAGGATGACCTCAGGGTGAGTAGCATTAACAAACTTTAATGTTCAAGTGTAATCATTTCATTAAAGGCTGCCCCCCCCCCTCCCCCGCTTTCATAAAGTTAACTTATTTTGAGGATGAATGCACTTGTTTGTTAGAACTGTTATTTTGATTATAATGTTATGGAAAAATTGATTTTCCTGGAAATATGTTCCGTATTGTAACAATATGTTTATAGGAAAATATGTCTCGACTAAAGACGTCTTCACTTAAGTTGCCAATCACAGAACCAATTGCGACACAGCTTTAGGGTATACTGTATATTGTAGAAATATCCCAATACATTGTGGTGAGAAATGCATGGCAATACTTCAGCTGCAACAACAATCTATTGGTCCAATGCACCTATATAGAAAAGTTTCATATAAAACTAGAAGAATAATACAATATAAAATAAGTAGTTGTTTCATTTTCTGGTACATTATCAGCTTAGTTGGGCAATTTCTGTTTCCTTGTTGGTTTAGTAGGACTAGGTACCTTGAAACAAAGTGGAGTGCATCAAAAATCCTGTTTCCTTAAAAAAAAAATGGGTTTATTTCTCTTCTCATCAATTCAATATTTCTCCTTTTTACCTTGCTGCAGGTGGGCAGGCTCATAATGTTGGTATAAATCCAAAACAAAATTTAATTTTCGTTTGCACATCCTAATTGGTTAAAATCAAAATGGCCCCATTCCAAAAATCTTCATTCAACATTCCTTTCAAGTCATTATGTAAAAAAAAAATAACATGCAAAAGATGATTTCAGAAAATAGGAAAAGTGAAAACAAAACTGACAACATTGATTTACTGGTTTCCATTACATTCCAATCAAACTTTATATACTTATATAACCAGCGATGTAAAAAAAAAAACAAAAAACAAAAACAACAACAATTTGCAGCCTCCTTGTAACGAACTGCCCCTCCACTACCACCTCTCCGATCCAATCTGATCCGATCCGATCCTGATCCGATCCTGATTCGATCCGATCCTGATTCGATCCGATCCGATCTGATCCGATACGATCCGATCCAATCCGATACAATACAATACAGCAGGCAACAACAGGCTGTTGGCCCAACTAGGTTGCCCCTGTCAAATACCTATACCCTTCCCGTACTATTGAAAAATTCGTGCAACGTAGTTTTAAAACTTTTCATGGAAAGCGCTTCCACCACCTCACTTGGCTACCCATTCCACTCATCCACAACCCTTTGAGAGAAGAGGTGTTGCAGCATCAATAGTCAGGGTCTCTGCTTCTGTAATTTGAAACTGTGTCCCCTTGTCTTACTCTCCCCAACAAAGTGAAAATGTACTCAGTCCCAGGGTAATTGACTTTTTAATAATTAAAACCTGAATCAAGTCCCCCTGAATTCTAATACTATATATGCGGTCACTGATGAGATTTGACCCAGTCTTCATCAGACAGCTATTTTTATTGTTCGCGGTATGAAACCTAGCAGATACACTGTTGTTGCTCCATCAATGACAGAGGATTTTGGACAGAAACTTTACGATCATGCTATTTCTCCATGTATAGGTTGGTTGTAAGGCGATTAAGTTTTTGTGTGTGATCTGTGGTTTTGGCAACCTTGTAAAGGATATATTTGTATTATAAAATGTGGCTTTGATCTTGATTTGAGCTGTTGATTCAATGAGGTCACCTTGGCATTAACTTTAAGTACTACACAGAGTGTATTGGCCTGTTATTAGATTTGTTTATGTTAAAGATTTCATATTCGAAAATAGCCTATACACAACTGCATGTCTTCCTTCACATACAGATGTCATAGCAAATGGTTTATTCAACACCGAGCAAAGCGTATATGCTTTATATAGATTTTTCAGTGAACTTTATTTTTATTCCTGGACTACTTGTATAATTCATGGTTCTCAATTGGAGCCATTACTTCCGGCCACTAAGCTATGCTGTTTCTGGTGCAGTAGTCATAGTATCAAAAGCCTTGATGAATAGCTCAAGGTCTTCAACATCACCTACATAATATGTGTATAACTGCACAGAGCTAGTGATTAATGTCTTACCAAACCCACGTAAAATGCCATATTGTGGTAATGTCGCATGTGTGACACGTTGAAAAATGCTATTACAATTTTTCCATGTCACACGAAGTCTTGCAGTTGGAAGTCGCAATTTAAATGAAGGTTAACATTGAAACTATTTGAATTATTCATTTTACAGGATTGTACAGAGCAAATTATTTCTACCTATAATAAATGCCAAAGTATTGGTTTCTTATGCACAGCTGTTTAAATAAAAACTCGATTTCACGCAAAGATGGATTCTTGATTATTTTATTGATCACAAAAATGTTTGAAATGGGGAAGTCATATCTTGGTTTTATTACTCGAAGAAGTCCCTGAAGAAATCATAGGGCATGCATGTTTTCTATTACTATCATATAACTTTACGATTTGCCACCAGCTGAGAATGCAATATGAAATACATTTTATTCTGTCAAATGCAGGTTTCCTGAACGTACATCGTTTTAGTGATGGAAGAGTTCAACATGACTACACTCAGTGCTTCAGAGGAGACAGAAACGACAGGTCCCCTGTTGTATGCCAGAAAATTGCTGGACATTCTGACCAGTTACTACATCCCACTGCTCATAGTCGTTGGCATAGTGGGGAACTTGTTATCATGTGTTGTTTTCCTGGGTACACACCTGAGGGTGAGATCATCTAGTCATTACCTGGCAGCTTTGGCCATTGCTGACTTCACCTTCCTTCTCTCACTGCTCATCGTTTACCTGGACTTGTACAACCGTCATGGACTCTGTCAACTGGTCATCTATCTGTCATCAGTGTCCAGTTTCTTATCAGTTTACCTAATAGTTAGTTTCACAGTGGAGCGATTCATAGCAGTTCATTATCCACTTCATCGTCCTCACATGTGCACAGTTCGGCGAGCCAAGCTCATCATTGTTGGACTTGTTATCTTCGCTCTTCTTTCCCATTCCTATCTGTTTTGGATGGCAGGACTCATCATGATCGACCATAAAGCAGATCAGGTTGGTATATTGAAGCTGTTGAACACTACTGCACCATACTACATCAAAGTAATTGCTACAATACGAATGTAAATCTTCAACGATCATCTCAGCCCATACATAATGTAAAGCAAACTACAAACTTCAAAACTTTCTTTATATATAGTATACTTTAAAAATCGTCTATATTTCTTGGACAACCTTTATAAGTTTTTTCCTTAAAACAACAGAAGGCAATTTTGTCAAGAGCAGCAACATTATAGTAAATTTGGAAGTACTGTATTTACTCTGCTATCCAAAACCAGCAGGATGCAAATCGATATGCAAGACCCGAAATTCTGACAACCTGACTACAACAGAAAGGTCCATTTTCCCAAAGCTATCATTTTGTACTTCCCTTTTTGCTTTTGACTATACGTAGGACATTATTTTCTTATATAGATTGTTTTTAGTGAATTTTTTTGTATTGGAACTAGTACTTGAAAGTCTAGATGCCCAAGAGCATAAAGTGTCTTTTTACATAAATGGCAACTAAAGGAATTGTATTCATTTTCTTGCTGCCTAAAATAGCTGACGACTTTCTTTCAAAGAACACCGCTAGGAATGGAAGGAATTTTCAATGAAATTCATTATCCGATTTTGTTTTTTTAATTTTATTCTTTATTTTTCATTTTAATCCGTTTTCGGTCTTTTTTTTTTAATCCGTTTTCGATTTTGGTTTTTCAATTGCGCATAAATTTCTCCCTACAGGAAACATTGCATTTACAAGGCATATTACAACAAACTTTTTGTATTGAACATATAGTAGCATGTGATCAGTGTTAAAGTTTATCGATTTTGTGACTGGCATTTGGCAATTAATGAGGAAATTGGTAGGATAATTAATTATGCGTAGTTCCCAAAGGGTCTGAAGTTTCATGACATGCAACTGTGAAATTTATTACCAACTCTTGCTGGTTATGTTAAGTGTTAATTTTCGCTGCTGTGTCTTTACATGTGTACATATGCCATATGTGCATAGTTAATATTCGGTGCAAGGTTACAGCAATAAGTCACAAAAAGAGTTGTAACTAATGAATTGGACAAACTTACTTGTGTTCTCTAATGCTTGTAGGCTATTGAAATGAAATTAATCTTATTTCATGTATGCTGTTAATTAATGTTTATGATTTGATCTTAAAATCCCCCAGAGCGTCTATTATAAATGTGTATCTCACGGTAGAGTTAATTAGAGATTATGCATTTTCAAAACTGGTTTTTATTGCATGAATATGCACATTAAATTTCCAAAACTTTTATAAACTTTTATTGATTTACATACAGCATGTATAATGTATTTTAACCTCGTGACATTTCACAAAATATTCAGTGGGTTGTATGTATATGGAAAAGTACGCATACAATATACTACTGTATTAGAATTCGCTGTATAGGTTACAGTTAATCAAATATATGCTGGAAGGTTTTGTGTTTCCCAGAATCCCAAATTCCTTATATTATATGTACTCCATGTAATATTGAAAAGGACTTTTTTTTTAATTATTATATACCTTCTGTGATTTTTTGGCTATTATATTGATTGTAATCTTATCCTCATAGTCATTATAGTGTACATTTTGCATGTGCACTATGCAGTCATGTTTGCTAAGCAATCGAAATACTTATCCCTTTGCAGAAGACAATAGCAAGAAAATATTGATCAGAAATATGAGAAATTATGAACCCAAATGGTTGAAATGCTGAAGTTTTTTTAGTACCTACCTATAGAGGATTTTGCATATTAATGTCATTTATACGTACGATATATACACTATAAGATACATGCATATCCACCATTTATTTTCATATTATATGCTGCATATTTTTGCTGACAAAAACGAAAATTGCCATCCTTGGCATGTCAACAGCTGCAACACAATAGAAATTCTGATTCATATTTTATGCAGGCACTATAACAATACTTGAAACTGCACTTGCATAAAGCATGTTTCACAACTTCTCCACCAATATAACCTAATCATTTTTCGCCACAGGCATTCCAGTCATAACATATAGGGTGTGGTGGAATGATCCATAAATTCACCACAGCTGTATCCATTACAACAAAACGGAAATAGAGAAATGTATTTATTTCCCACTCACTATATGTATGTATAGCAGAAAAATGGAGATGCAGCAAGTTTCATAATCGCTGTTGAGAAAGTAAATGTCACCATATCTAGTTTTCTTTCCTGAATGAAATTGAGATAACATGTTGGTTCAAAGAATTGATGAGGAAATGCACAGTGCTGGAGAATGGTACATACTAAGATGCTTTTGCTGCAAAACTTCAAAATGGGAACTAACTCTTTTCCACCTGTCACACTTATGTTTTATTCAAGGTTGAATGCAACAGCACAGCAGAACAGTGCAACAAATCACTGGATATTGAAGTCCATACAGCGAAGTACATCTGTGAGATGATTCCAGACTACTACCAGCACATGAGCATCATCAACTTAGTGGATACTGTTGTCACCCATATTCTGCCCCTCCTTCTCATCGTTATCATGAATACCATGATTGCCCGACAACTGTTCATGTTTTCCAAAAAATATCAGCAAGTTGCCCTGAAGACACCTAACGATACCAGTTTTGAATTGGCCAGTGTGCGGCATTACTCCAGATCTCAGTCCGGAAGCAACCAATCAGGTCGAAGCAACAACAACAATTGCAGCCACAAACAGCACAAACAACTGAACAACGGACATCCTCCTGATATCATTCAGTGTAGGTACCATTCTTTATTCCATTGCCACAGTCCTGTGAAATAATCGAATATGACTTGGGTTACTGTCAAAATTTCAATTTGCTTCACTTCTCTTGTGGAAGTTAGCTATAAACACAGAATTATAACAGCTGGAGAGCTGGACTAAAGTTGCTAATACTGTAGTTTGATCACATGCTGACATTCCTGGATCTTGTTAACCTTCCGACAGAATCCGGAAATCCCTTCAGCTCAAATAATACAACTCATGGTGATCATACCTCCAAAACCTGCTTTAGTATGTCCAACACTGAGTTGAACTTCTACATGCAAGGCCAGATCATGTCTTGCATGGTATAACATTTTCCCATCTTTTTCGTTTTGATAATCATGGCCCTTTTTACCCCAAAATTTATACATAGTGTTGCTTTATATTGAATTTAACGTCCCTGATGTATCCTGTCACATGTAAAATGTATAGGAGCAATGAGTGTCATATTAATATTCATGTCACATCTTGGTTTGTGCATCAATATGATATTTATGTGACATTGGCCCTCAGGACCTATACAGATCCGGCACTGCAATGACGTCAGTATGTAGGTTGTTGGCCCTTGCAACCACAATGTTTTTGGGATGATATTACTATTGACATTTGTGATGTCGGCCCTTGACCTCTTGGAATTTTCATTTTATTTTAGGATAATTGGAAACTAGATGGGATTTTTTTAGTGCATGTGTGAGGTCTTGCAACGCCATCTGATGACACGACTGAGCATGCAGATATTTAAGAATTATTGCAAGGCAATATAATTATATTTTGTAAAAATTCTCTACTTTTGACTCCCTAAAAGTTGAGAACAAATATTTTTTTACATACTGCTGCCATCTGTGTTGATGTAGGCATGTCAAGATATACAGTAAAAAATTCTGTCTCCATATTTTATTCATGTTACATTGAAAGTGTTTTAGCGTATTGGCTCATGTTTGCACCACATGCATAAAATATTTCCTTTTATTCCGTAGAGATGAATTAGCAGTCCAGAAGCCCACAATCATTTCCACAAAATTTAAAGTTGCAACTGTATTTTTAAAATCTTAAAGAATCTATAAATATAATATGAACGACGTTTTTAGTATGTACATATTATTAACTTGATATTAATTACCTAATGAAATTCAAAACCCTCACATTTTATTATAGTATATAGTACTCTTTTAAATACTATTTGCCATTTTTGCTTCAACCCGGAATAGTACCTTCCAAGAAATTTGTTTGGGAAAATCTTTGGCAGCCCAATGATTGATGCCTATTTCTGAGTTGTAACATACTTCATCTTCTGCAACTGGAAAGTGACATATTTTATTGATCGTTTAATTTGTAGAAAACCGCATGGATACACTCGCTTAAAGTAGCTGTTGTGTTTAATACTATTTTGGAAAATTACTTTTATCAAATACACTCCACAAAATTGATAGAAACTCGGACAAATAAGAATTTTAAATTTCAATTTCCCAACAATCCCCAACTGTCAACATTCCATTGGAAACGTCAATATTGACTATTTCATTAACTATGAAATAAGTCCACTGAGTTTTCCGAAATGCAATTGGACAATGTTTAATTTTATCTAAAGTAAATGACAAATTGGAAAAAGATACATATACGGATCTTTGTAAAGCAAACAAAATTGTTTTGAGACTCGATTCTTGCCTGTAGGTACATGAATTATTGATATCGTTTACAATATTCTGTAATTATACTGTATACGCGGATGGCAGAGTTTATTAATGGGTGATGCGTGCAATGCATAGTATTTTACCCGTCAATAATGTACAAAATATTATAGAACAATGAAGCTATTTTTATCAAACCATAAAGCATGATATTGGCTACGGAGCACAACAATTCTTAATCGCCACGTGAAACACCGCAGATTTACTCTGTTATTTGCAAGAATATGTGTGCTGCAAGCCAATGAGTTGCACACAGACTAAATTCTGTGGATTGTGGAAGGATTTATTGGAAGTGTTTTCAGAGTGAAACATCTACGTGCTGTTTACCTTTCCCTTGATTCCGAGTTTGATTGATTCAGAAAATGACCTTAGAGACCTAAAGTACAGTACCTACCTACCAAAATTGCTTGCATTTATTCTGCATGTTTTCGTCAAATTTGTTGTTTTGCCATTGAAAATATTGCAAATGTAAATTAACCTTTCCTATATCGCGAAAGAAGATCTTGAATGCTGTACTGAAATTTCAGAATTAAAAATCTAAGATTTGAGTGCCCAAAATTTTATGTTGCAAATGGAATATTTTTGGAAACTTTATATATTTTATAAAACTTGGAAATACTCGCGCCCACTGATACAGAACTTATTTAATGGATTGATCCTTGGGGCTATGTACATCAAAACCAGATTTCCTTTAATTTTCCTAGTTTTTCTCATTCTCGTTTACGCTTGGCAACTGAGATGATTGCGATAATATTATTCACATGGCAAGTGCATCTGAGTTTTGATAAATCATTCATTCCTCCCACGCACAACATAATATTATTTATACTTAACAAAATAAAAGTTTGACCGAATCATCAATAATCAGCGCTATTGAAGTCCCTTTTTACATATAACCATAAGATCAATATTTGGTATATATTTTACTTGATTTTTTTTTTAACTTTGAACGGTTATTACTGCAGTGGCAGGTGTTTGTAACAACTTTTAAAATAAATGTGATTTTCAAAGCTATAAAATACGTCAAGACCAGATTATTTTTTCAAGTTCTGTGAAGAAAATTGCGGAAAATATTGAAACAAACTGTAATAAGGCACATCTTTGTTGCAATTTGCAATATTAGATTTTGTTGATAATTGGCAATGTATGTAATAATGATTAACCACACATGCGTGGTTAATTATATTTAATACTGTAAAACCCCAACAGGGGATATAAGGGCTTCACCTCCTTACCTCTAACTAACACTTCCATGAACTCATCATGACCTCATGCATGCATGCAGGACCCCAGTGTATAACATTACAAGGTTATGAACCTGCTTCTGCCGGACAATTACCCTGCTCTTAATTAGATTTCATTTGCTGTTGTACAGTTGCAGTGAGCTGCAAAGCATCACCAAGGAACATTCTGTCACTGCGAACACAGTACAACATCACAAAAATGCTGCTCCTTATATCTACTGTTTTTGTCATCCTCAACTTCCCCAGCTATGTCATCAGACTGCACGTGTTACAGCTAGAAGAAGGGGACACGACTTCAAGTCCTGTTCTCAGCATCACCCAGCAATTTTCAATGATCTTGTACTATACTAATTTCTCCATTAATTTTTTACTGTATAGTACATACGGTGTGACTTTCCGGTGCGCCCTCTGCAAATTAACTTTGAAGTTATGGCCCCGTCGTTCGTCAACTTACAACTGATATTAGTTATGACGTATATATAATACACATTGGTATTTATTATACTAATTGAGCGTGATTTTATCTTCGTACTGGTACAGACTTTATAACTACAGCAAATGTATGGAATTTATTTTATATGTATACTACAATATTCGAGTTATTTTCTGCATGAACGAAATGTCAGAGAATGTATATCATCACGATTATTTCATATATAACCCGGTCATGATGTTTTCAATAAAAGAATCCACAGTATATAAAAGATAAATGCAGCATGGAATTGTAAACAATAACGTAAGTATATCAATATTTTTTGTGCATTTACAGGGTGAACAAAAAGTAATGAGCTCTTGTGCAAACGGTATAAAAGTTATCAAATGCTGAATTGGGTACAAATAGTAATGTGTGGTTGCTATTTCCAATGCAGCCACATTTTTAAGGGCAGTTGATGATTGAGAGCTGAATGAAATTCACATAACAGATTATATAACATAACTTTTGAATTGGGCAGTGTTTTTTTTTAAACTTATAATGCATTTTCAAGAATAAGAATGTTGTATGCAGGTTAAAACACCATAAACCATAACATGATTGAAATTATTTTTAGTTATTCGTATACTTTTTCATTTGATACTATATATATAATATGAGGGACTTTTTTTAGGTTACATAGGTTACATATTGCTGGTGTAAATAGTCATGCACTGACCAATCATACAACTAAGAAGGCGTGACTTAAAGACTAGTAGGAGGGGCGTCTCGAAATTATAAATAGTGGCGCTGAAGTGCTCCGTCCCATAAGTTAAAAAGAAATTGAGTGATTTAAATGTCTTCTGCAATCAGCTGTCCGCAAGTTTTACAACAGTTTACTGAGCTTAAACGTCAAGGATTCATGTAAATTGTAAGTATTTCAATCGTATTTTGTTGTATCTTTTGAATTTTAGCGATTTGCAATATGCGGCAAAAAATTTGACAAGTTTATATTTTAAGGCCAACATTTGGTGAAATGTGATGGACATGGCTGGAAATCCTCAGGGTTAATTACTAGCTCTCCTGTTGAATTCAAGGAAGTGTATGGCCAGTACGTATCTATGCGCAAATCATAATTCAACTGTCTTGAACTGAAAAATTTCTGTGTTGCGCAATTATGTTCTTGTTGCGCAATAGACGCCAGTTGCTGTGACATCATGATGGCATGTTGGTTTTATATCAAGAGTAGTTTTATTATTCATCAGCTGGACTTCATGCAACCCTTTACAAGTTCTTTTGCTGTAGATTTATAGGGTGTCCACAGACAGGGAAAACTTGGAAATGTCAGGGAATCTTTTTACATTTGAATAATAAACATAGTAGTAACGTTATTGCAGATGCAATTTAAGAGTTCTAAACAAGCCTCATTTTATATCGCTAATATAATATATGTACATTCTGTGGTTAAAATACCACAAGTTTAATTGGAATCGGTCATATATTGCCCATCGTGGTCAATTTATCATGCTACTATTGCAGTGTTTTCATTAAAAATAAATTCAATATCCCTTTGTGTTAAACGATCGATTAAATATACCTAACGATGAATGCATGGGTTTTCTTAATTTTGTGCATGAAATCACAATAATTCTAAGTAAAAATAAAACTGAATGTGGTGTGACGACGTCATAACCTAAACCCCTTCCCATCCCTCCTAAATGATCAGTTATGCTAATCACTTTTTGTCAAAATTCTTACATTCAACAACATAGAATAATTTTGTAGTGTTTCCTTCCCTTCCAAATTAAATGTTCTTCTCTCGCAGTGCTGCACCAGAGCTGCAACAGGTCTGCACGTGAGACAATAAAAATACATGAGACATGTCTGCTGCAATCCTGCAATATGCCTGCTGCATACTTTAAAGTATGTGGCAATTATAGTATGAAGTCTTAAGAAGTCTGCAATTTGCAGCTTATATGCACATAAGCTGCACAATAAATTCAGTGTAGAATTCCTGCAGTTTGTTGCGTACTCATGTATGTGCAGCAGGCATGTTGCAGACTTGCAGCAGCCATGTCTCATGTATGCCATTGCTTGCAAGGGAATTGTGTACATAGTGAGAATAATTACTAAAGTTTTGTTGCTATTTATAGGATGCAAGTGTTGCCATGTAGATGTCAGTGGAATCTGCAAGAGTTGAACTGGAACGAAGAACTATTCTGATGTTGAATTACGTGATCGACCAATATGACAGGTATGTGCCATTATATTTGTTTAATTTTCCAAATCACGTGACCGGAACAATATGTGCAAGTCTTATTTTAAATGTGCTTATATTGTAATGAGGCGACCTGGCAGTTTAGTGATACATATATTTGTTGGAATCGTACATAGGAGAAAACTTAACCCCTAGATGGCGCTGCAGTAGTGGAAGTATGTAATGAACTGTGAGAGTTTTCGACTTTTAGTGGAGGCATTCAAAGTGAAACTTGA
>JAQFZQ010001826.1:0-16970 GCA_034696005.1 Glomeris marginata
GTAAAAACAATTGTTATACGGAATCTGGTATAAACTTAGTACCCAAAAAACTTAGTTTTTTCCACGGCTTGTTTACATTTAAGTTTCCCTGAAGAGATTTAGGATAAGACTTCACTGGAACTTAGTATAATTAGCATCATAAATGTCAAAACATAAATTTACCAAAATAAATATATAACAAAAAATGAATATTTCTTTCTTCTAAACATGGACAAGAGAAAGGAGTCTTTCAAATTTCAGTACCACTATGCCATCAAGTAAGCATCAAGTGACCAAAATAGCAAACTTCTCTCGTTTATTTCCAGCAGTTAGCCATAAACTTTGTACTCAAACCCTACAATGTTCATGAAAACACTAAGAACTTTTTCTTGTTGTGTTATATTAATCAAATAAAAATTGCACAATAATTTACAATTGTATTTTTCCTATATTATATACTTTGTAACTTCTCCTAGGTATATAAAATATATAACTTGTTTAACAAATTTTACATAATTTATAAGGGGAACTTTTTATAGTTTTATGTATGTAAATGGAGCTGGCATGTAAATGATATTATTTATTGTTGCATATCACATTAATGCTGTAATATTGCAACTAGAGTATTATGTAATGATTTTTTATAGGTCCTTGAAGCAGCAAAATAAGGCACAAAGCCTTACAACTTTAAGTACAATATATATGCCACCAAAACATCAGTTTGAATAAAAATGTTAAACACAATAACAGCTTCTTTCTTTAGTAGTGCAATAAAGAATTGCTACTGCATGCAATATTCTGTGCATCAACAAGTTTCCAATTTCCTCCAAGGTTACAAGCAAGAAGCCACACAATTATGTTTTTCAAGGCAACTGAATCTCAACATTTGCTATATCCAGCAAATAATCCAATTTAAAACCAAAGTACAAGTTCGATTTTTTTCCCCTCTAAATACAGATGGGAATTCTCACAAATTTCTAAAAAAGGAAACACTAGACAAGAAGATGGACTAACAACCCGAGGGATATAGGAAAACATGTTTTCTGGCAGGGACAGTATCAGTTTTCTGCAAGCAAATGCATGTAGTGTACTTACATCACGATCCAAAGTTAAATCAAGGGTTAAATGCTATATTAGCTAGCAGCAAAACTGGATATTGACAAAGTTGCCTAAACCAATAAACATGCCTGTGTGAAATTATGCACAATATAAACATTATACCTGCACCTAATATGCTGATGTGGCAAAGTAAATGTTACAATCTTGGGTATATCCATAATACAGCTAATAAATCTTTAAGTAGTACTTATTTGTCAATGTTACAATTTAGGAAATGTCAACAAAGCTATGACAACATCGAGTTCCAAGAATTTATTGACTCACAAAAGCTGTTTTTAATTCAGCAAGACATGTAGATCTATCTAGAATGAAGTTGTAAATAAAATCACAAGGATGTTACTCAGTGTATTCTGATTCATTCACTTATTAAATAAAACAGCCTTCAGTTGACCTGCATGCCATCCTCAGTTCAATGATTAATAAATAATATTAGTCATCAAGATTAAATGGTAAACAATAGCTTAATTTATTTTATTGTACTAAAGGAAGTTAAACAAAATTAAACATTTAAATTTGGTAAATTGCTTTTAGGTAAAATACTTTTAATATACAGAGTGAATCTGAATTCTCCATACATATTTTATAATATGGATCCACAACATTTATTAATTTATAACAATTATTTTCAGAATTTGTAAAATGTATTAATAATTTAGCTACCCAACAAAATAAAACTGTAATTATTTTTGCTGTTGTATTGATTCTGTATTAATAAAAAAAACTTGCAGATTAACTAGTTTATATAATTTTATTTGACAAAATAATTTAATGCAGAGAATATCTTCACTGATTATTTTGTTTACTGATGAACAATCATTAAACTGCATGCACTGTAACTGTAATAGACCTGTTATAGAATACAAAAATAAAATGCTGTACCAGCTTATCAATTAGGTTATATTTATACAGATGTGCGATATTGGTTTTTTAGGTTATCAAAATACATGGCATTTGCCTCATGGTAAAGGTTCAATAACAAGCGATCAGAAATCAATATCTAAGTTTGGATGATCAAGGAAAGAGTGTCAAAGATAAAAATGTCATAGAAAGTGCAATTCACAGCTGTGAATTATATAACGATTACATCAAATGGATTCAGATAAATTATAACATCTACATTAAATTTCATTAATAAAAGTTAGAAAAATTTAAAATTATATGCCATGTGTATTGAAGCGTAATAAATATTATACTACAGTAATTACTAATTACAAAACTGCTATTTAAATACATTTATATAGTATAGTTAGTTCACCATGACATAGTATCACAGAACAATGGAAACTTTACTCTTATCTTTAAATCTTTAAACCTTCAAATCTATACTATTTTCTATCTAATGACATGTGTTTTCCTTTAATAATTTCCTAATATCACTATTTAAGCATCATTATTTCAGATAGTTTTTTTTTTAATATTTCACACATAACTATTTTAAAATACACGGCTTTTACAAAATTCAACTTTACTGATTTATATAAAATTATATTATTTTGAAATATATAACAATTTTAATATTGATTTTCCCAAAAACTCTGGAAATATTAATAAAATAAAGGACACGTACACCTTGCTGCAAAATGAAAAACAAAATATCCTAATAATTTAATCCAATAGATATTAAATAATCAAAGAGATCATCGAAATGCATCAACAAGTAGTCGACTCGGAAAAGGGATTTAAATCAGCAGTCATTTACAAACAACATCCGCTGAAAATCCTCAATTTCCTATTTTCTTGGAAACAACAGGCACACCCACTAAAACTAAGTATCATGGAAAGCAGTGAAACCTTGGACTAATGTGAAACAGAAACAATCGTCTCCACAGCTTGTTAAATGGGGATTATTCTGAAGACACGCAATATTTCTGACTATATCTCAAATCGAACATAGCAATGTATTCATTGATACGTAGCGGTTCAATGTAAAGTGTATACATATATATCGTGGAATGCACGTCAACGAACACTTACATGAAACGATTGCTTGTTCCGTGATTCACCAAATAAACTACGTCAAGTCCGATCCTTTTCGATCTACCAAGCCCTAACTAATCGAATAAGGAAGAGAAATACACGCAATAGAAATACAAACTAACCTGCCACGACCATGTCATCGTTGCACGTTTGGCAGCCAAGTGTTGTTACGATAATCACAACCGCCGGTTTTGGAAGCGGTAGTTGTTCACGAAAGGAAAGAGTTGTCGCAGTGAGTAACCAATGAGCTCATTGGAAAAACGGCAGTAGCAGTGTGAAAAACTTATCTTCGAACGAAGAGTACAACGAATAAATGGTCGATTAGAAAAAGAAATTCATTTCACAACAGGAATTTAATCATTTGAATTACCAAACGCCATATAAACTTTCTGACCAATCGACGCGCAGTTTAGTGAATCATGATCCAAACAAAATCCCGGATGACGTCACCACACGTAAAAAGCTCCGCCCAAGCTCCGCCTTTTCTGGGCAAAGTACCGGAGGTGACAGTGACGCGTGTGACGTCAAATTAGGGATAGGGTTAAAATTCAGAGTTAAAATCGTTGAAGTGGCGCCATCTAGCGTCAGAGTTGCAATCGAGGCGAGGAATTAAAAGTTTTTTTTTTTTTTTAACACATGCTTAATATTTAAACCAATCTTTGTAGCCTTTTCAATAGCAAAATTATTTTTTTTTCAATATTTATTTAGTCTTTTAATCTCGAAGTTGATAGAAATAATTAAATGTTTAAAATAATTAAATGTTCAGTAAACATGCATATGTTCTCTTCTGGAATTCATATACAATCCTTTAATTGATACACAACCATTTTTAAATACCATTTAATAATTATATACTATTATATGATAATTATGTATAAAAAGTAGAATTGCAAAATATGGACATCCATTCTTGGTTTTATTTCATTAGGAGACTATGAAAACCTCTATTATGGAAAACCTGTCTATGGTGGAAAGGCCCCTTTCGATTTCACCATAGACAGGTTTCATATTGTATTATACTTTATTTGCCTTCATATATAAAGCTAAGTGCCCATGGCCGCGTTAGATCGCGCTTATGGTCACCAAAATTCAATTGACTTGCTTGTCGCGAGCAAGCAGTTTATCGATTGATTTACCGACTATATGTCAGCACGATTACTTTTGCAAGTTGCACTTGTCAGTATAGTATCTCTTAATTCCCAACAAGCATGCATATGCACGAAAATAGGGGAATCCTTTAATGGTAGCTTACCGGATGTGTCCATGCATTCTATACATGGACTGCTGTTTGGACCCCACTTCGTCAATATATATAGACCAAAGTAATAAATTAAACGTACATTACTTTTTGTTCCAACCACCATCACACACATGAACTGCAAAAGCAGAAAAACTCAAAATCCCGAGACGATTCTCATCTCCAATATAGAAATTATATACAGAAACTATAATAGCGCAGCTCCGTTATCACGAGCCGAACAACATCAAGATAACGAAACAAAAAAGTGAATAAATTAAACGACCAATTTCTCTTTCTTTCTCACGTGTGCTACCTAGTACCTTCACCTGGCCACCCGCCAGTTCACGTGAGGTTCTGGTAACAAGGTGTCCGCTTCGGCCAAAACCATACGCACTCTGGCGGCACATTCCCTGACTTCTGCCAGGTTCAGACCAAGAACCTTTGCGGTGTCGGCCCCTATTTGCCACCTGCTACCTTTCACCAATTCTTCTGCAACGATCAGGGCAGCCATAGCCAACACTGATGCTCTATATTGGCACAGGTCGTAGCGAAGGATGCACAACTCCAGTAATCTGTACCCCGATTCACGCAGGTCCCTACCGATAGACACCACCATTTTTTAACGTTACAAAACAGTCACACCTACATAATAATAAATTAGTTACAGTACATCAACAAGGTTATTTAATACTGGCCTGACTGCAGGGTTCCTCAAAGTGCTGCGTCTCTCGTATAGATAGTACTCCAAGAAGACCACGGCTGTTGGCACAGATATGCTAAACCTATTTGCAAAATTCACTTCAGTAAACAATAACATACCCATTCTCCAATATTAATTAATATGACATCATTATACTTGAGTTTGCTTAATATGATCTTTTCCATTTGTAGGACATGCTGCCGGCTGTATGCGCCAGCGCTCAGCTTCAGCAGTTCATTGACTCGAGGATGTCCGCATTCAACCTGTAATGTTCCAAAAAACAATGACAAATAGGAAAACAATACGTTTATAATGTACAGCTTACCACTTTGCTTGCTAACATGAAAGCTGTTATGGCTAATAAATGCAGACATTCCAGTGATATGGGTGTTGTAGCGAGAAATCTATCCATGATGCTGACGGTCAAGAAGTAAGTCTCGTAATAGTATTCAAAGGAACGGTTCACTTTGGCCAACCAGTTGACCATTGCAGCTCTGTTACCTTCATCAACCTGATTGACAGATACATAAATATATAATTCATACTAGTGTTATTTGCAAATTAAACACTCCGCGTAAAAATGAAGTATAGCTATGCGTGTCACCTATAACTTGTCAAAAACTCACCAGTGGTTGTTTGGCAAGGAAATTCTTGACGTGATGTTTCATCTCTAGAGTGTGGTTCCATTCGTAAATATTGTCCATGTAGTCCTCGAAGCCAAAGTTGTCTTCGGCTCCGCAAGGGTCGATGCGACCACCACGCAATGGAGAAAGCGGACGGCCTCCTTCTGCACGGTCCCTTCCAGTACAGTCAGCATGTGGAGCTAGTGGAAGTGGTGGTGGTAATGGGACTGTTGGTACTTGATGGTGAACAGGTGACGCAAGTAGCATCGGTGGCCATTTCCGACACCGCTTGCTCGCGATGTCTGGACTCCCAGCTTTGTGTGATTTCTGTTTATTTAACAATTATAAATATTAGTGCCAATATCATTCATGTTTTATTAGCTACTCTAGTTATAAATCTAAACATATTTACTAGAGTATATTCTAAAATATTAATTAAACGCCACACAAATCTCAACTTCACTTTTCCAAAATCAGTTTAGTCTTAGTGTAATGCAGTGAAGCAAGTATATTTAATGTAGCAAATTACTTGGAATACTTTGCCCAATGGACCTCGATTAACCGAAATGGAAACTCTACAATGGAAAATGTAATCTTGTTATCATTAATTTCTGCAATAAAATGACGCATTTATTCATGTCCATAAATGAATGATGCAATTAAATCCAAAAATTCATGGTGTTCAATATTGACCTTTGTACCAACAAGTTTAATCTCGCAATTTGTTCATCTACGCAGCTAGATTAAAAAAACATTACACAAAATTTATATATATGCAGGGTATGATAAGGAATTTCCTGATCAAATACCTGTGAAGGACGGTGTTTAGCCACCACCTCAGATGGTGAAGGTGGATTTTCATTGACTGGTTCTTTTTGGACAACGTCCCATGAAACTTTCCTCTTGTTCACAAATTTGTTAGCTGCTGGAGGAGCTACTGGAGGAACCAGAATAGCAGATGGTTGGTCATATGTGCAGTTGCCAGTGTTCCTGATGGCCATAATCTCGGGTTCCTCCACTTCCACTCGATTACTACAGACTACTTTTGTACCCTTTAATGCGCCTGAAACCAACATTCTCAATGACCCTGTGGCCAAAACCTGCCAAAACCACGTGCAGGAAGTTGGAGTCACATGATTAAAGGTCAAATGTGATTGGTTTCTGCACATTATTAAAATCCCTCCCAACACCTTAATTTCTTCTCCAATGGTCCCCTATATTTCTCTCTCATTTTTCTTTAAATTCCTTCCCTGATTCTAACTCAACACTTGCTCAAAAGGAATCTAAAATAATTCAGCATTTTATATAATAATGAAAATATTGCATATTAAATCCTGGAAATATTCCACTAGGCATTGCGTCATCACAGATACAAACTTTACCCCAAATGACATGTGCAATAGTTCAAGTTGAAGGCAGGTTATTAAAAAATAACCTAAGCATGCAACAAGGTCGAAATTGAATGTACAATCTTTCAAATATGGGCTTCAAACTATGGAATGTGGCTATTTGTATAATTTGCATTGTTCAAAAACTACAATCATTTGACATACATATTTGCACAGTTTAGGAAATAAATTGCATTATTTTCCAAAACTGCATGTTGTCAAAAATAAACAATTATGACAAACTTTCTCTGTACATCATTTATTGACTGCAAACCTTAATTAATTTACACCACACCCATCTCGTTTTTTTTTATTTATATTACTCAATGCACTATTGACTGCGGACGACATGCAAATACACCTGTACCTACAACAAATACAAAATTTGGCAAAATTGACCTGTATATTGAGAAGCAATTAACATGCACATTTCCACATATCATTTGTTACAACAGAAATTTGTAAATTAAAGAATATATATACAAAACAAACATGATTTGGCTCTACTTTCAGCTACAATCATTGAACATTATTCTATAACAGCCCTAATTCATAGGTATGTAGATGTAGTATAGAAAACTGAAAGCCATATATTTCCTTGAATTAACTACAAACTTACTTATTACATAAACATGCATGCCAAAGATGCATCAAAGCTTCCAATGCCTTGTCCAATTAAAATTAGTTCTACACGAGGCAACCTCTTGTATCATGCCATACTTGCATGGATGGAAAAGAAACTGGAACTTTTCTTGCAAGTTATAAAATGTCACTGACTTCCTTATGCTGAAACGAAGTGCAATACCAATAGCCGTTTGATGGTTTTCATGTGCATGGGAATTTGGACTGTCACAGCTAGCATTTGCGATGAACCCTGGACATAAGGAGTGCACATCGTGCTCCGATTGGCCATCATGTTGACCTGTGGCGCTAAAATACTAATAAACGCCACAGAAGCCGCTTCAAACTTCAGAGGTTTCTGGAGACTTGGCCAAAAAACACCATGCAACTTCAATTCCTTCAATTCCTGCTTTGCACTTTGGTGTTTCTTGCTATCATCACACCCGTAAAGAGCTCTTACAACCAAGGTAAGTGCCACTAAATCCAATTCAAACTTACTTTATTATTTAAAAAAAATACAATCTGATCAACTATTCAACCTATTTTGCATATAAGTCACAGCCTAAGTGGTCCAAAGCATCCTATGTACATCCACCCATATGTTACACAACCTTCTAAACCTATTATCCATGAAATTTGCAACAACACTTATATAGACTAAGATGTTTTTCGTAGTGTCTACAAGTGCAGAATAATATTACATCACCAGATGTATCATATTACTTTATCTAGCGGACTTCAATAATAATAAAATATGATATATCAGCTTGTTAATTCCTTACATATCAACATGGCTGATTTTCTATAGAATTGTCAGAGAAGCTCCAACAGTCAATTGATCATGAAAAGATCTTTGTTGGAGTGCCCAACACACATCCTCGACGTAGATGTAAAGAATATGTCTTGCTGGCTGTTGACTTCCCTGGAACTGGTAACAAGTTCAATCTGACCATCAGCAAACGCACCAATGAACGTGAGGATACAGTGTGGTTATCACTTTATATCTGAGCCCATTGCCTGAAGCCTATATACACATGTATTACACACAGTTATCTTGGAGTCTGTTCAGCAGTTTCGTGAAAATGGGAATATTGAGGGTGGTGTGGCTCGAATCCAAAGGGCATCTGTAGACAAAACTATATGGAAGAGCTCACAGCTATCAATGTTGCTGGAGTTTACTCAAACCCTGTATGAAGATGCAACTCTACAAGTGTATCTTGGCTGTGAAAGGGTTCACATCTTCCCATTACCAGTTAGCTTAAAAGACATGGCCATGTCTATGGAAGCTTCACAATTCATCAGAGCAGTATGTGTATTGTAACACTGCATGAATGAAAATATTGCAGTTATTGGTTTTATGAAAATAAAAGTCAGCTGCTGATTTCATATAAAGGTTTTTCTCTAAAATGTAAAAAAATAACCAACAGATCACATGAATATTATGATACAGTTTAAGTATGTCAACATGTGGTGTTGCAGTGGAAATAACATGTTTATGTCAACACAACAAGCCCACATATTAAATTAGTTATAAATATTTATGTGCAATATTTAATAAAGAATATAATAGCGTGCTAAATTAAGATTTTTTGCATGTTATCCGAGCCAAAACTAGTTAATAGCCATATTATGTTACAGTAATTAGACACTTTACATCTTCTAGTTACACAACTACCTAATAAAATAACTGCAATGTTTTCATTATAAGAAAGTTTGCCCATTTGCTGTATGAAATGAAATCATATAGTATTGTGAATGGTCATCCAATAGGAATCCGATAAGAATTTTGACATCACCATATTGTACGGTGATGCTCCAGGAGATGAGTTAAGAGAAACTTTAATGGAAACACTACAATGTCCTGATGAACAAGTAGAACCACAGTCACAGCAAGCCAACAGTGGTCGACCTCAAGCTATTCAAAACTCCAATGAGATTTTGCTGTCGGCAAGAGGTAAGCTTGCGCGTAAATTCTTCTCAAACTGTGTCCATGCAATTATCAATATCAACTGTTCACAGACAATGCATACTTGGTGAAAGCTATCACAGAACTCACTTCCACATTGAAACAAATGCAAAGAGAATTCCAGTCGCAAACAGAGGAGACAAGACAGCTGCGATCCGCATTGGAGAACTGTGCCGCGTGTAGATGTACGCATACAAATTTCATAAACAGCTGCCTTATTGTTTCTAGTATGATATAGATTGAATTATCTACACTAAAATGGTCCAAGTAGCAGGGGAAAAGACATGCAGAGACAACCCATGTTACCCTGGCGTACAGTGTATCGATACGCCGGAAGGTTTCCGGTGTGGCTCTTGCCCTCGCGGTTACAAAGGTGATGGTATCCAGTGCAAACGAGTGCTCAGCTGCAGTGATAGACCATGCCATCCTGGTAAGAATCACAACTTGTCCTACTAAACACTCTTATCATAACATGCGATGTTACCCAATAAAAAACCCTGGCCTTTATACCTTTGCACCGAGCATTTTATTTTTGCTGCCATGTTTGTGTTCATATCGAGGTCCCGGTCGATGACCGTCCAACATTTTCATTTAAAAAGTGCTGTTCATGTGTGTTTAGAAAATTGGATACAGTCAGGAATATTTCCCAACATTGCTTCTGAGATGTCGCAATCAATTGCGCGAAACAAATTTGCCCAATTTTCCGTAATGGCACACTTTTGTTACATTTACTGTATAAGAAAATAAAATAGTATTTGTTCTTCTGCTGTATTCTCATTCCTCATTAAGTGCTGGTTCACATGTAATCAAAACTTTTAACAAGTATATTTGATCATATAGGTGTTCGCTGCGTGGAGACCGAATCAGATGGCTTCCAATGTGGTCCGTGCCCAGTTGGTTACACAGGTGATGGCATCAGATGCAGACAAACCCGTTCCAAATGTGATGACAATCCTTGCTTCCCTGGAGTGCAATGTCAGCAGATTGACACTCAACCAGGCTATCGGTGTGGCACTTGTCCTCCAGGATTCCGGGGCAACGGCACAACCTGCTACGATCTCGATGAAGTATTTCGGTCCAACAAACCCATCTGTCCTTGTCTTTGTTTCATACCAGTTCCAAATATTCTATAATTTATCTATCACATAGTGTGACCTGGCCAGGCCGTGCGACCCAAGGGTTAGATGCATAAATACAGCACCTGGATTCCGTTGTGACCCTTGCCCGCATGGTTTCTCCGGAAGCCGGGGTTTGGAAGGTGCTGGATTGGAATTTGCCGAGAGGAATCGCCAGGTATGACTAATTAATGTACAACACCATTAATGTAACATCATATCTAATCAGAATTCCATCCAACATGAAGGCTTGCAATGATATTGATGAGTGCAGTGATGGATACAACGGTGGTTGCGCGAGACATTCTCGCTGCGTAAACACAGAGGTATGTTATAAATTAGTTATGAAGGTGCATTTCACAACAAACTATATTTTTTTGGTTAAGGGTTCCTACATCTGCGGTCCTTGTCTGGAAGGTTACACTGGCAATCAGACAATGGGCTGTCTTCGAAGACCCGGCAGCTGTCCCGATGGAAGTTTGTGCGCAGAGAATGCGGAGTGTAAGTTGCCACTGGGACAATCTTGGTATGAATGTGAGGTACGTATTTTTGTATGTACCAAATTACAGAAGGTCATTACTTAACATGTGCTTGAATTTTGTTTGTGCTCAAGTGCAAAACGGGATATGCCGGAGATGGAAAAACATGTGGTCTTGACCGTGATTTGGACAAATATCCCGATGAAGAACTTGACTGTCTAGATGCCAGATGCAGAAGAGTATTTTCATTTTAAACTCTTCATTTTCAAATGTAATACCAATGAAGTAATCAACTTAATGACACCAATTCATACAGGACAACTGTGTGTACACTCCAAACAGTGGTCAGGAAGATGCTGATGTGGATAGCATTGGTGATGCCTGTGATGATGATGCTGATAATGATGGAATTCCCAATGGCCCAGTAACCACCATTGTATTTTCATACAATATTACATTTTACCACATTCCTAATGCACATTTCTTTTTTCAAAAAGGACAACTGTCCTCTGGTGGCAAATCCTGATCAAGATGACACTGACCCTGGAGGTTCAGACAAACTTGGAGATGCTTGTGACAACTGCAAAACTGTCCCAAACCCAGATCAAACAGATTCTGATAGGGATGGTCTCGGTGATGCGTGTGATCCAGATGCTGACAATGATGGTAAGAGAAAGATAAATCTTCCCTTATCAAGTATAATCTTACAGTTGACTATTTCTTTTGCAGGTGTTCTTAACGAAAATGACAACTGCCCTAAAGTATATAACCCGGATCAAAGAGATCAGGATGCTGATGGACTCGGGGATGCTTGCGACAACTGCGACACCATTGTCAATCCTACACAAGTGATTCCATACAGCAGATAACTGAGTGTTTTAGAAGAAGCAAAATCAAACATTGTATGTATTTCCAGGTGGATATTGACAAAGACCTGGTGGGAGATGCATGTGACACCAACATAGACCAGGACAGGGATGGCATTCAGGACAATCTTGACAACTGCGTTACGATTATTAACGCTGGTCAAGAAGACACTGATAATGATACTATTGGTATGCAAATATTCCAACCAAATAACAATTATCTTATGATTCAGAATATGTACATGATTGACTTTTCTGTTTAATAGGTGATGCTTGTGACCCTGATATTGATAATGACAGAGTCCCTAACGAAAGGGACAATTGTGTCTTCCGACCAAACCCCGATCAAAGAGATTCAAATGGTTTGCAACTATTATTTAGTCAAATATATATATATATATATATATGGGTTTAAATCTTTTTAACACAACATTAAAATATAGTTCATTTTGCAAAAATTTTGGCTGAATTCAATCTTCACCAAAATCTTAAGGATTTTTGGATTACAGCAAACTCACATGACCAAAATGTTTTCTGACCCACCAAATCAGTTTGTAATAATGGGGATTGAATTTTGAACTGAACAACTAGTATACAGAAATATTTAGGACCATTACAACTTATAATCAGGTTTAAATAATGAAAATAATCTGATTTTTACAATCATTATTTTGGTTGAATATTGAATTCAGCCATTGGAAAAATGTTTCCAATTAAAAGACACATGCCAACTTGAGTTAAAACCAAATACCTGATTTCTTTCAGGTGATGGCAGAGGCGATGCCTGTCAAGATGACAGTGATGGGGATACATATCCAGATCGTGATGATGTCTGCCCAAACAACAGCCGTATTTTTGTCACTGATTTCCGAACATATCAAACTGTTGTTTTGGACCCTGAAGGAGATTCTCAAATCGATCCAAACTGGGTTATCTACAACAAAGTAAGTTATTTTATAGCTGTGAATTTTAAGAACACTATAAAGATTTAAAATGAACTCATTCATACTTATGTAGTTAACTCCTTTGTATTTATGTAGGGTGCAGAAATTGTCCAAACTATGAACAGTGATCCTGGTTTGGCTGTGGGCAAGTAAATTTAAATCAATTAGATTCCCAACTCCAGAAAAATCTCTTTCTATGACATCATTCCATATACATACCTTAACAATGATTTGTTGGTTTAATTGACAAAGTTTTAGGAAATCCATGAAATTTTGTAGATAACTTGAACCAAGACTTGAACTAGAAGATAAATAAGTATAATTTCAGCATATTTTGATGTTATTTAAGGCTATGAAAAGCTAAACATACCTGATTTAGAGGTACACAATCAGAAAATATAATTAAAAAGGGTTATTTAATGTGACATTTCCAGGATTTTCTGCATTTGGAGGCGTTGACTTTGAAGGTACCTTCTTTGTAGACACTGAAATAGATGATGATTACGTTGGTTTTGTATTCAGGTACTAAAACAATTTGATGTACATTTTAAAGCGAATCTTGAAAAAATACATACCGTGTCTAACAATTCCACAATTCCAATCAAACAGCTATCAGAGTAATGCCAAGTTTTATACTGTCATGTGGAAGAAGCAAACCCAAACCTACTGGCAAGCTACACCATTCCGAGCTGTTGCCGAACCCGGTATTCAACTCAAAGTAGTCAATTCTAACACAGGACCTGGCCAAATGTTACGAAACTCTCTATGGCACACGGGTGACACCGACAATCAGGTTCAAACTTATACAAGTTTCCAAGTAACCTTGCTGATTAATACTGAATTGTCCATTACTTTGAGTTTAAAATACTGTTTAGGTCCGTCTTTTGTGGAAAGATCCACGTAATATTGGCTGGAAGGAGAAAGTGGCATACCGTTGGCTTCTTTTGCACAGACCCAAAATTGGGCTCATTCGGTATGCGTAACTGTTTGATAATCTAATCCTATCATTTAAATTGTTAAATACATTTCTTGTATTTAGATTGAGAATATTTGAAGGAGAAGCAATGGTAGCAGATTCAGGGAATATTTTTGATGGGACTCTTAAAGGTGGAAGATTAGGGGTGTTCTGCTTTTCGCAAGAAATGATCATTTGGTCCGATCTTGTTTATCGCTGCAACGGTAAGATTTTGTTTTAATGTTTTAATGTTGCAGTTACATTTAAGCATATATATTCTTTTAATAAGCATGGAAATTATGTTTGCAGATGATGTTCCTGCTGCGGTTTACTACGAATTGCCGCGCAGACTGCAAGCCGAAGTGCTGATTGATACGACAAAACCACTCACCCGAAACAAGCAAAATTAATTAATGTGTGAATATACATATAAAATCTCCAACAAATCAGTGTTCATACTCAAATACAGTCATCGACTTTCCTTTTTTAACCAAACTGTCAGCTCACTAATTCGATTTAAGTTTTTTTTTTATCCTTGCATGCCATCGAAATGTATATCTTTAAAAGTTGTAATAAAATCGCAACAATGCTGATGTATGGGACTTTCATCAACATTTGAAATAAACGCAAATGTTTTAAATAATATCTAAAAACAGTATTTATCAGTGGTTTTAATGAATTATTAGACTTCTTATGGTATGAATTGACCCAGTGTATAATACCGAAATTAAAATACATTTTCAGCCAGGCAGTAACAGGGATATCATAATTACATATTTATTTTGTGGAAATGTTTCACAAGTTGTCAGCTGTATCATGGAAGGTCCAAGCAAGTAGTTTATCCAAATATTAATTTGAATATAATTGTTAGGACGTTTAAAAATATCAATGGTACTATAAAAAGAAAAATATAAATTCAATATTAAAAGATGGAGCTTAATTACTTCAAAATAATATCAGTGTATTTAAAGGGTAAAGAAGCAAGAAAATGACGAATACCATGAAATTAAAGGTGAAATATTGCAACATTTGAGCATACATATTTTAAAAAATACATTATCCCCATTTTTTGATAAAATACAGCTTTTGAGATGGCATAAAAAATACTGTAGGCATGACATTAGGCAGACAATGAACAGCTGGGATATAACACAAAGTTGCACATTTTTTAAAATGAACTCTGAAACTTCAAACCATTCATTTTCAATAATGCTTCTTTGCCGTTTTCATTTTTTGGAACTCACTTCGCATGACTGTTCTGACAGAACGTATTAGATTGATGATCTGCGATTTCATGCCAGGATCCTCACCGAATCCACGCATTTGGTCTCCTGCCCATCCAACTGTAAATAATTGTAGTGTACAAAAATGACATAAGCTATACGCAAGGGTTATATTACAAACGTAAAATATTACTTTCAAAATCACCTACTTTTGCTCAAAAATCTTTCCTCGTGCAAAACAGCAATGGCGTTCACACACAACAAACAAGCTTCGAGCAGACTGTACAATGTGACGGTCATTTTAGGAGAAATTCGAGCTTCTCACGAAACGAGAACGTATCTGGAAATTGATGCCGCCATGATGTCCTACGTCATCCCAACGTGGACGCGCACAACGGCGACACCTTGCGGCGAATCGCTGAAACATTAAGAACAACGCGCGATTTTCAAATGGATTTTCTGCGATAGCATTTCAATAAAACACAATTTGCAAGTGCCATTTCCTCAAAAAATCGATGAAATAGCTCCTAACTCAACCAAACATATACTATCCTTTTCAAAAATCAGGAACAGTTTGCTTTCTAAAATTAAGAAAGCGACTTTAGAGCGTATAATTGCATGAAACTGAAATATGCATATGTGATCAAAACTTCAAATAAAATTATTGATAAAACGGGTGAAACACAAGAGAATTCGCACAGAAAATATTGAGTCTTGCCTTTTTAATTTTTATTTGTAAGTACAATTTTATTATGCGATAGGGAAACTCAGTTTTTCAATAAGCCTGATTTTTGATATTATTGAACTGCATCAATAAATTTGAATTTGGAAACTAATATTTGGATGTTAAATTCTGCAAATTTCAATTCATATGTTATATATCTTGTTTATATCAAATGAGGTCCAACAATGAAGTTATATCAAAATGAAGTTGTTACATTTGTTCCTAATAATTATACATCTGCATGATATAATTTCAAATCACTGTCGGAACATGGAATACAGTATGTGCCGATTGGCTCAAAGCTAGACCAACAAAGGAATGTTATTCAAATATAGATGGAACAGGAACTGGGAATTCTAGCATTGTTGCAAGGATACATACAACTATGCATTTCAAGCCATTTATAAATGTACAAACAATATACATGATGTTGAACAATAATAGGTTCTAGACCCAACGGTATAGACCTTCCCTAAATAGTTAAAGTTGATTGATGGCTTCATGTGGAGAGCAAGATGGCCGAGAACACGAGATGGAGAAAGTCAATACTAAAGATATTCATTTATGAAATATGCAAACGTTAATCATATTTCGAGAGCAAAGTGGCCCAGTCCACCATGCGTTATATCCAAATTCGATCATTTTTGGGTGCATATAGGGCCACATGTGGCATGCAATTTTTGCGCCAATCGAAGCAAACCCCGAATTCCACGACTCACATGGGATCTTGCAGATGGTCTAAAATCGTCAAGAGACTTGAATTTCCTCGAGCCTAGTGTACAAGATGGTCCTCAATTTACCCATAAACCATTTCGTACAGGCATGTATATGCATATGTATATACATATTTATGACAGCCATAGGTCGTTATCGAACAAGGGCATGAATCACGAAGAATGCCCTACTTTGTTTATCTTATTATCACAGCAAGTCCAAGTTAGTAGGCCCTATAAGCATACTGATGTTCTGTCTTGGGGACCGTCCATAAACCACGTGTCCCTCTCCAGGGGAGGGAGGGGGTTTGGGAAAAGGACAGGTGAGGACACAAAGG
>JAQFZQ010001827.1:0-16967 GCA_034696005.1 Glomeris marginata
ATTTGACACTCAAAAAATATGCTAATTAGTCACATGGTGTTTAAGAAAGTGTTCCTGAACTCCTATAAAAAGGAGTTTATCCTGGGACAACAAAGGTGTTCCTGAACTCCTACTTAACTCCTTTACTTCTTAGAGTGTATAACAAATTTGTTAAACAAGCTTGAAGTCTTGATGTTTTGTGCCCTAGGATCTTGAAAGCAGCCTGTTCATCTATTAAATAATGCAGAATTGTAGGAGCTTAATGCGAATTGCATTTCGTACAGTTGCAAAGTTTGTCTTGTTGCATGCAGCTGGTTGCTTGCTATATAGTGTGTATATAGTGTTCATGAAATCGTAGACTCGGAATGAATGTGGATAAATGTGAAGGAAGGGCTTTTGTGTGCAACAACGCCAGTTTCAGCGCATTTTCGTAATGAGCTCGAATAATAAAGGGGATTCATTTATCAGAGTCAATGGGGGTTTCACGACAAAGCATCTTCATTTTTCTTCTCAGATTTAGTCGCAACTATATACTACGTTATCTTGACGAACATCGAATAAAGTGTTCGTTATTGACGGATTTTGTGTACATTTAAGTGTCGTTTGCTTAGTATAAAGTTTCCCAAGCAGCTCCATGGATAAGCTGCAGACTTGGCGAAAGATTAACGAATTGATTAACGGCCAACTTGCTCCAAAACACCTAGAAAAGAAGCCCAAATGAAAATTAATCTGTGCATTAGCTCAAAGATATATATACCTTATACGAGGGCATGCGAGAATTCCGTAGAGAAATGTAGATAATTTTAAATCCATGGTGCCATATGGCAAGGTGGAAACGTAGGTTTTGAGGTGGTGCATATACATGCATTTATTGTCTTCTGAAAATATCAGATTCAACGCAGTGCAGCATATAGTATTTTTAATTATGATGATATGATCTTCAAATTCTAGTTATACGCAATGGGTTTTTTAACATTAAAATAATACAAGAAATAAAACATCATTTTTCAAGAAGACAATTCAAACCTGATTAGTTTATTGCTCAATAATATGCATTTTAAAATGACATAGATGTCAGGGATAACTTCAGGTTTCCCTTACAGTAAACAACTACACTAAAAGTTTGAAAATTGTTATATGAGAACACCGGGGAAGATAATACATACTCTGCATACTATGTTGTGCAAACATTTTAAAAAATTAATGATTTGCTAGAAAAATTGATCGAAATATTATACAGCAAACGAGATTTGAGCAAATCATATGGGAGTTGATATATGTAATATTTAAAATGTTTGCCCTGCTGTAAGTTGGCACCGAGCATAGGTAGTTGAAATGTAAAAGAAAGTGACTGTCTAATAAGGTTTTGTACCTTGATATGCTGTTCCTGTTCCGTCTGTCAACGTATTTTTCCGAGAATCGAGCGTCTTGTATGCCGAAAAAGTGTCATTTCTGGCATCGTGCTCTGAAATAATCAGAAAATGGAAATTATTATTGGTAGGAGGTGCTGCATTGTGTCTTGGAAAGAAGGGTTGTTATTCGAAAGGGGCAAAATCGTATCTGCAAGGAAAAGGAAAACCTATTTTACATATAAGAAGCAGTGGCAGTGTATGGATTTTTCAGAATTGTGACGCAGAAGGACAATCTTCTCTCAGTCTAATACGGCTTATATAGGAATTGAGTGTTCTTGGTGAAAATCGTTCAATGTTGAATACTATAAAAGATAGGAAAATAAGCTGATGGAGACCGACTTTTGAAGGATTGTTAAAAAATATGGAGAATATTTTGTATGTTGTATGATTTACAATCTCATTCCTTATATGCATGCAGTAGGTAAAAATTCTGATTAGTCAAACATTTCAATGATCTGTTAGCTATTAACTGAAAAATACTTGAATGATTGTGTGATTGTTGAGGGAATAATAGCTTTATCAGATCCTTATTTTTAAATTTAAGCTTTAAAACTATGGGTACAGGATCAGCAAACAACTTTTTTTTCTTTCGTATCAGTGTATAAATTACTTTTCGATATATGCAGCAAAATGAATTTCATCGTTCTGGGGAACATCAGTTACTAAATGAGATTTGCTGTTAATCGAGTTATATATCATTTTGGCTATAGATGGCTAAATGGTTGATAGCATCAGAGTAATTTGTATTGGCAGTTCCATGCACTTAGCAAAATTAATATTCAATAAAATATAAACTGTATTGGGTTCTAACATTTTGGACAAAGAAATTAATATTTCAATCTTTGAGGAGTTATCTGTATATTAGTATACCAATTTAATTAAGTGATATTCTGTCTAACAAAATGGATTCTACGCATTTTCTTTGTAAATTAAAAGTTTCTGCACAGCTGAAAGCTGTATGGGCATGTATAGAGTGGAAAAGTAGCCGTATGGAAAAGTAGAGTTAGGCAGAAAAGAAGGGAATATTCTGTGAATCGTGAAAGTAATGGAAACAAGATGGAGTATAGAAAAAGAAATATTCTCATCGAATTTACTTGGGCAATGTATCATTAATTATGGTGATGTGCACGTGATTCTGAGAAAAGTGGGAGAAACCGCAAGAAATTTTGGCAACTGATTGCATTTTAGGATTTCGGTTCGGTTCGCTATTGAGAAAATCCCTTTTTCGTTTTTTCTCTCTTTTTGTTACGATCGACGATCGAAAGAATCTTTTTGCCTTCTCCCTGGAGCAAACAGTCATTTCTGTCTCTCTAACCCCGTAAAGGCGAGCCAAGCGTGATTCGCATCATTAGACTGTACGTGAAACACTTGATGCATTTTTCTCCATGCCGACAATTTTTCTTTCCCAACCTACATTCTTGCCTCCAGTCTGTGATGGATTACTCAATAGTGAAGAACAGAATGGGGAAAATTAAAGTTGCCACTGGTTTTTTAATCTCCCGTAAGCTTCCATTACTGGTGGGAATTCAACCCATGCAGCTGAAATTCAACTCTTATGAGTCAAAAACTTGACAAAACGATTCAACTGTGTTTTATTGCAGGAACCAAGTTTATTGTTGATGGTCATTAAACAAACGGCATCAAAGTATGTAATCTGTGTATAAGAAACTTTCTGCAGGAGTCTGCAGGAATTTAAAACCCTCAAATAATTGTGCAGGAAAAACAAACTTTTCCTGCTAGAGCACATCATGCAATGTCCTGCAGACTTTTGCAGGGTTTTCTTGCATGACTAAGCAAGCTCCTGCAGAAAACCTTATGCACATTTTGCACAATCCTGCCAGACACTTTTCTAATTGTTAGAATTAGAATTAATCACATTCTGCTTGCTTGCATTGTGTATCTTGCCCGCATTATTAACATTGTCTTACAAGGCAATATAGAGTTCCCTGTTGGAATTAATGCAGTTGTATTCACTGGTAATTAATTATATTTGCTTAGATCATTTATGTTTTTGAAATCTAGATAATATTGTGTGCCTTGCATTTAATAGCAAAAGTTTGGCATGACTGAGATAATAGTAACCTTAAATGCATTAATGGGTTAATTCACTTTTTCATTGTAAATTATTAATTATCAGTGTATAGAGTTGTAATGAAATGATAGTATTCCGGGTTAATAGTATCTTAGCCAGAATCACTTACCGTACAGTCGGATATATCCTTGCGCTTCTCCCATGAGGTTCTTGGCTACGCAGTGGTAACCACCGAAGTCCTTCTTCTCCAGATAACGTATTTTGAGCTTCATGTGGACCTTGTAACGTGCATCTGGCTGATGAACCTCGTATTTCTCATTAGTAAAGAGGATCTCTCCAGTTTCTTTGGCCCAGTAGTTGATAGAGCGCGGTGAAGCCTCTACGTAGCAAACTAGAGTGACTTCAGTCCCTAAGAGTGCTCCCACCAGCTGATTAGGAACTTTCAACGTCGGTTCGACTGTTTGGAAGGATTACATGAAAGTATACAGAAAATAGATTACATAACGTTAACTACTGAAGACTAGGAACATCTCCCCCATGATGCGAAGCAAATGGTAGCATAATTGACATTACAGGGAGGTCTTAACGGTCACAATCAAGGAAGATGAGCAGCACAAGGCTGTTCATTGTCATTTTAGATGGTCACATAAAGTCGTTTAGGTGGTGATCTATATATCAATTGATTTTCTGACAATTACGTACATGTGCTCGGCAAGTGGAAGTGGTCACGAAGACAAACATGTGCATACGGCATGCTACTGTTTCGCGTGCATTGCAGTTCTTTTAAATCAGTCGTGCAATGAGTGAAAACCTTTCAAAGAAATAAACTACCCCCTCAATCTTGTTAATAACCAAATACTCGGTCTTGTTCCTTCAGTTCTGACTTCCTGACATTTTGCGACATCTGGTAGAGTGTTGGTGCAAGGCGTGTTGTCAGGTTATTAATCAATATCGCTTGACCTATGTAACTAACATGTCAAATATATCTTCGTTGGTACATTAGTCAGTTTTGTAACCCTAGTGATTTGTGCACATTTTAGTGGCTAACACTTTCGGATCAATTATTCCACTTAAGTGCATCAGAAAATGGATTGTAAAAATTACCAATTATATAAAAAAAACATGTCCAATTGGGTTACAAATACTCAATAATTATAGCATTAGATTACAGGTACTTTGATAGTAGTACCTACATTAAAATTGTTATATAAAAATGTTGAGGAATAACTCTCCTTTCCAACCTACTGTAGTTAAACTGTTAGACTCCAATTATTTGATTCAAGATGATCATTAAATGTGGTTTAGAAGAAGAAATGGGTTAACTTGATTTAATTAAGCGTGATTGATCTCATGTAGAATGGATCATTTAATTAGCTGTTGGGCAGAAAAACAGGCTTTGCTTGTTAGGTATTTTTTGTCATAGATGAACTAATTGCACAAATTGATTGCGTAATGTAATCACTGATAAAAGAAGGTAATAGAGGGAATATTTTTGGAGAATGATGCTTTATGTAAGAATATTGTATCTTCTGAACAAGTTTCTGTTTTGGCTTTTGCCTGAGTTGGTGTTGGATGGGTATTTGGGCAAGGTCCCTAGTTCTATCCATCACTAAAATGTCGACAGCATGATAGCCTATTTCCCAGGAAGGGCATGATTAGTTTGAATTATGAGATCTGTGTCCTGGCCGTTGGTGGAAATGGGGTAAGATTAAGCTGAGCACAAAATGGATGATGCAAATGTGGTATCAAAGCGGAGAGTGAATGCGCATGCGCGGAGAAAATCACATCTGGGGAAGAGGACGACAATGGGCTGTGCTCACTTTGTTTATTCACATTCGGAATAGTGGGTGGGTGACGAATATGCAGGTCTGTAAGAAAAACACACTGACATGGGACTATCGATCAATAGATGAAGGGAAATATTTCAAAAAAAGAAAATCCATTGGTTCTTTGTGCTTCAATATTTCACCGCTGGCAATTGTTAGCCGATGCAAACTTTTTTGGTCATATGTGGAATGTGTATTTATTTTGTATCATCGTACTTACAGTTGACTTGAAGGAAGATCCTTTTGCTAACAGATGGCTGAATGCCGTTTGAGGCTATGCACAAATACGCTCCGAGTTGACGCCGCGTAATCTTCGCTAGCGTTAGAATTTCTCCTTCCACTGTTTGTACTGCGTATAAATCACACTGGATGAATGTCTAATAAATATCGTGTAGAATATTCTCGACAGTAAGATAAGAATACTTACCAGAAGTTTTTTCCACTTGGCTTCCTTTTAGAACAATGGGCTCCCCATCTTCTCTCCTCCAGGAAATATGGGGCTTCGGGTGGCCTTTTGCGCTGCAGACCAGTGCTACCTTCTCACCCTCGAGTATAGCAACATCAGAACTAGTGTCTTCATAGACAATGTCCGGTGGAACTTCAAAAGGTAACCAAAATTCCAGTTACATTACTTACTGAGCTGTTTATTTCATAAATATGTACACGGTGCCGCAAACACAAAAACTTAATTTTCGGTTTACAACTTGATCTTCTGGACACACACATATTTGGATAGAGCAAGATTCATAGCTATATGGAGATATACAAATGTATATAAATGTTTTTGCCATGCAAATTAGTTGACAGATTCTAAATGTGGCCAATGAATGCATCAAGTGAGGAAAGCCCATTTTGTATTACTTGGGCTTTTGCATAAGCAATTGAATAATACAATTGATATTATCTATCTTTAATCATATTTCTGTTCAATTGGCAATGGAGTTAAAGACTTAATTGTGTTCAAGGTGGAGATGATTGGTAAAACTTTGCTTCCAGACATTGGAGGCAACATACGGAATACTGAACAGAGCAGTGGTTTTACTTGAATGTTGAAGAAGCTGAGCCGTTACAGGCAATTATTGGCTTTATCTATACGATTCCTTCGAGATTTTGTGAGGCAATTTCGTGGGCTTTATATTCATTAAGCATCCAGCAATTGTGGTAAGCTTTTAAATTTCTCTACCACAGCTTTCGGAATATGCTGCTCTTGAGCGTTTAATCCTCTCCTATGCGAAACTATGAAACTGCATTTTAATCCTATTTTGTTCCCATAATAAAAAACGGCTCAACAGTTGGTTCACTACTGCGGCAGAGCTACTCAGACATTTGCAACAACCGTACACTAACAAACTTTCATGCTACTCCATCATTTCTGTAAGCTCGTTGCCCAAACTGTAGTTCAGAATATGTCCATGCACAAAACTGTTTGTTTCTATAGAGGGGTATATCAAACCATACAAATGTAACACTTCCCAACTTGTGGTATGCACATGCATATAAGATACAGGACCTTTCACCATATAATTTATTGCCACACCTTGTATTGGTATTGCAATTAAAGCTCATCTCTGTTAAGGTATTTTGGTAACTACATTTTCAGGTGGCTTTATTTGGTTCATTGCAGTTATTCTATATATGCAAACAAGAAGGTTCAATAATAGATTTTTACCTATAATCTAGACTAGATTATAAGGGAATATTGAAGCAATTCACTCTTCTATATTAATCTTTAGATATTTAGATAATTATTTTAAACGAAATTTCTCTTGCTAGTTCAAATTATGTTAAGTGACTGAAGATCATTTAGAGTAAAATTTCAAATATTACATTTAACTTGCTCACAGACCATTTACATAAGTGGTGACGTCAGTAATATCTGCTATAGATGGATTATAATATAGTGTTGCAAACATTTTAAGGAAGTGTATACATAAGAGGAGAAAGTCTCACTTTTTCAAAAAGGAGTTTTGCGATTGATTGCCAGATTAATTTTGATATTACTATGTGCTGTAAATTACGCAGCATGCAGCGGATACGTGGCTAATATTTTTTCCCTTCTTTTTCTCCTGACTTGTTACTTTTTCTTATTTTTTGGCGGGGTCGATAAGAAAGTCGGGGTGCAAAAAGCACATACAAAAAGGAGGTACAATACGTCGCAGCAATGATGAATGACCAGCTTTTAAGACAAAGTGATAAAGAGCCGAAGGTTCTCTAACTCAGGGGCCATTATTTAGGACTCTGCGTCTCTATTACACCTAATAATGGACGACCCTGTAACACGTTTATTCTTTGCCTGTTCTCCGTGTGTGAACTTCATTTATCAAACTATGCCGTGCACATGCGCTAATCAAACATTATCAACTTTAGTATATAGAGGTACATATAGTGTTTGTCGCATTGCGCAAAGTTCAAAAGGGATCATTCAACATTTGCACAACTACAAATTGCCAATGAAGGGGGGAAAAGGGGGGAAAAAGATAAGCAAAGGTTTGTTGTTTTGATTGATTGTTTGGTTAGTACCGTTCACTTCCAGGTGTCCCACTTGGAGTAGCATCGGGGCTGAATTAATTTGGCAAGCATAGCATCCTCTATCGGAGAACTGGGTTTGTTTGATATGAAGATCCCAATTGCGATGACCATTATGTGCAATGCTGATGCGAGAATTGTGAGTAATGACCTGTGTTTCGAAAGTCAGCACCGTTTGGGTGTCTACTTTGATCCACGCGACCTAGTATACAAAAAATAACAGAACATACCATTATTCCATGCATTCCAGTAGCAAAATAACATTTACAATGGAATCTGTCCATAGTGGCTCCCTCATACATTCCCTTATAAAATACAGATCTAATCCCCTTAATGTTTTCCATGTATTTGCACATCAAGTATAAGCGCTCTGCTTGTTATGGGGACAGTTCATTTGGGGTGCCCATATAGGGAGTTTCTAATCAGGTATTCCAGTACTCTGCGTCTTATAACTAATATTTTATTAGTTTAAAATCTCAACATGTTTTGACTAGGCTAGCTTTCAACATCAATGTAGATTGGTTTATCAGTTTCTATCCAATGTACATTTTTGTGAGATTTGTAGTGGAACACTCCTGTTGGTTCTTGTGGCTTATGCTATTGATTTCTTAGAATTATTTGGCAAACTAAATTCAAGTGTTAAAGCTATATTTCTAGATTTTGAAGAAATTCCTAATAAATTTTCCTATGAATGTTTTGGAGAAAGGCCTGCATGTTACATTTAATTGCAACAGATGTATACTACCAATAAGATAAGTCATATAAATTTGGATTTTTGTAACCTATAGCTTTGCTTCCATGATTCCAGAGGTTGCTACTATCAGTGTCTAAAATTGATGGTGAGCATTTTATGTGAAACATGAAAGCTTAGGGGTGGTATAATCGATATGTCCGGTCAAGCCCCTAGCATAACTACTTTAGAAGCAAAGGGTAAAAGTTAGACGAAATTGAATTTCTCAGAACAGTGCATTTGCTTTAAAGTCCGTATATTCTGCAATAGTATCGATCGTTTGGCAAACATACAGTTAGACAAATGAATTTAATTCAAAATTGCTACTGTATCATTGTTTTATATAGTTACTATGCAAATATAATAAGTCAGGCAACAACAGGCTGAAGGCGTAACTAGGTTGCCCCTGTATCTGTCTTCTTCCTTGGCACAAAAAGTAGATAATGCAAAATTAATTGTAATTTAAAATGAAGAACATTATCATTTTAGTATAACAGCATAGTCTTGGAATTCCATTTGGAAATCCCGTTTTGAGAAATTCCTATACATCGCTCGGCGATAATGCAAATCCATAATGCTTTGTTTGCAATTGAATTTTACGCACTATAGAAACTAGGGTGCTTCAAACATTTGCAGCACTTCTGCTAAGATTTGTGCAAACAATACCAAATACAGCAACAGGAAATTAAAGTAGGATGGCGAAATAAACTGCAACATCTATTTGTGACTCCCCATATACCTGTTGAGTATACAGTAGCCTATCTTACAGCATAAAGCACGACCGACCACTCTATTATTAGATTGCATCTTTAACTTTGGGTACTTTACTGTATGTACAGCTTATTGTATCACTACAGGATACTGGATACAAAAGTGGGTATGCATGGTCATGAGATGCTATAGTATATGGGAACAAGGACAGAGGTCAGCTTGCAAACATAAACAATGTGGTGCTGCTGATTGTGTACAGGTTCGTCTACTGAAAGATGACAAAGAAAGGTTGCTTTTCCGGTTTGGGCCAGTCCCATTTGAAAAGTTTGATAGGAGCGAGGGAGGGGAGGACGTATTATATTTCCAGCACCAGATGCTAAGAGAAAAGTGTGACCTTTCCTTTTCATCTTTCTGTAGACAGACTATGCTTTTATCCAACAATGAAAATAACTACCTATAGAAAAGCTATTTCTTTAACATTACATGAATATATCTACCAAATGACATAAATTTCTTACCTACCATTTAGTAGGTTTTAGTGTACAACGTGATATATCACGTACAATATATACTGGCAATATATTCGCTGTCAATTTGATATTGCACAGTGGAATAGAACTTTGTTGATTATTCAGCTTGAAAAAATATGCAATTCAATCGGAATTTTTGGTAGTGGAATTTTTCATTTGGGCTTTTGTAGCGAATGGAATAATAGGTATATGACAGACTTTAATTTCCTAGCCGGATACGGGGCTAGCGTTGTAGTAATGAGAAAATGGACACATTTGTATGCACGCACCGCAGTGATTTTTTTAGTGGTTTGCTGAACACAGCTTTCCATGAGCATGTACGCATGCGCACTGCACGAGGACGCACTGGAATTGAAGCATCTTTAAATCCGGAAAAGATTGCGGTTGGCTTGTCTTTTGGTATTGCGGAAGCAACAAAAGGCCTGCTTCAGTCCTGCTTCATAATGAGGAAGGCGTTATCAACTTATTTCATCTCTTTTAAGCAACTCGCTTACTTTGCGAAGGGAAGAAAATAAATTAGAGTCGATAAGATCGTTTTGAAACGGAATATAAAACGTCTGAAAGTCGCTAGTCTCGAGCGGCCAAATTTCCGGATCCTCCATTTTTGCTTTCTCAGAACGCCCTCCAAATTTCTATCCTAGAATTCACACTCGTTTCAGATCTTTCTTTTCTGGTGCACGTGTGTGAGTATATGTAAACTTCTCAGATTGTGATTATATGCGCGATAAACAACTTCCCACACTGGTATTATTTTTCACGAGCACATTTTGAGGCAAGGGTTGCAACGCCTGCATTTAATGTCGATGTTCTCTCATCATTCCCAGTTTAATCCCGGTTTCGCAGTCACCCCGAATGTGATTAGCAAGGCGCAAAAAACCATTTGAAGGCTATATAAATGCTCTGAAACGTTTAAAGGTGACCTGTCAGTGCAATTTTGTGGAATTTTATTAGCAACAAAAGAGAGATTCAAATGTGTACACATTGCGCATGGATTTTGAATAGTTTGAGAGGTTTGAGTTTGAAAAATGTGATTCTGACTTCATTCCTATGGGTGCATTGGTCAACAAGGCTTATAAGAAACTCCGGAAAGTGAGCAGCAGCCTGAGCTTTATACAGAACAGGCTCACCAGGTATAGCAGCTATGTGTGCTGATGTATCATTGATCATAATCAGCCAATTTCCATGCTCTAGTCATTGGGCCCATTGATCTAATTCGGCTCAGTGTGCTCAGTGCCCTGTCACCATGCTGAGCTGCCATCTGGTGAGTTTGTCCTGTAGAAAAATGCTCAGGCTGCTGTTCGCTTTCCAGATATTCTTTTACGTTAACCAACCTTGTGCAACAAGGTGGAAGAGGTTCATCAGCTGTTGGTATTGGACTTAATGAGCACTTGCTTATTTCTAATCAAATACTATTTTGTTAATAATCTTCTTACAAGCAGTCCAATGTTTCTAATGCACTGATATGCAGTGTAATGGCCACCTTATTGGTGACGTCAGTACATAAGAGGGTGGGAAATCAGTTTCAGTTTACTGCAGACCTCGTATGAAATTAATGGTGTGCGAAGCCCAATAGTAAGTCTTCATTAATTAAAAGCAGAAATTTGTATTGTGAAGATGTTTTGGTTTGATCAATGTTATAATAGTTATGCATCACATTAATGCTTAGTATTGTGAGGCGAAATGGAAAATTCGTGTTTTTGCTGTGAAATTAAAAAGAAAATGTAATGCCTGCCAGGTATAAATCTTAAGCATGGGAGAGCATGCCTTCATTTGCAAGAGTGTATAGTGTGTGACAATGCATCTGTGCAACATGAAATAGGTTTTATTTTTAAAAATGTAAGGGAGGTGTGTGGGAAGAGAAGAGGAGAATTGTTGTGTGTTATTACTGAGTGGGGGGAAAAATGTGCATGCTGCTATTTACCCTGTGAACCCCGAGATTGTCAACGACGCATGGTAGAACAGCTTCCCTTCCAGCCACGATGGTGATGTTGGGTAGAGGCTCAGCGAAACTAGGTGCTGGGGGTAGAACTGCGAGCAAAACAGTGCATAATGTAATACAGCTCCAGCAAAACAATGCCTTATTTGCATGATTTGCACGCGGACATGCACTGCATGCCTTATTAAATGCTCTTTTTGTGAACAGCTAAATTACTACATGTATGCAACCACCTCCCACTCCCCATGCACATGCTTGCAATGGCACCACTAAAAACTTTACTGTGCATATATACAGCAGATGAAAAATCCTAACCACAATTGTAAGGAAATATATAACACGTTTAAAAAGATCATGATGTGTTTAAAATCGTATGTTGAAATCGTTTTGCATGTTCACCTTGGTTCCATAAAGTTAATTCCACCTAAGAAATGCAGCACATCACTTTGCTTTTTTAGACTAGTCCATATTTCATATTGAAATAATACAATATTTGTAAATAATCAGCATCATACTATAACATCAATATGTGTCTTAACAATTATATGGCCATCTCAGATATCAAGAAACAAAACTATTTTTATTGTATAAACTAATATACTAATAAGTTGATCTCTCCCAATTTTCTTGCTTCAGTGGTGAAGTACCAATACTTTTAAATTTATAATTTCTAAATCGGGTTGTCTAATGTTATGTAAATTCACATATTCTTCAATCCTGTACCTCATTAATTTAAATTGTGATAAACTTTAATTATTATATAAGATGATAAAATCAATTAAAATATTTGTTCTATTATTGACATACAGCAGCAATTGATGGATTTGTGAAGAACACGTGCTTTAGTTTTGACGGTAATGAAAGTCGTTTAACACGTTGAAATAAGTAGCTCAACATTTATTCTTTGATGGGAATAATCAACCGAATGATTGCCATTAATGGGTTTATTTTAATGCAAGATTTCGCACGAATTAATGTGCATGAATGGGAATATATTAGTGTGCTTTACGCGCAGTGGACATTTGAAAAATATGGTTAAAAGGAGGAGAAAGGAAGCTTGAAAGTAATTTTGTCTGCTTTTATACTCGCAGTATGCATGAATAATTTTAGCTGGTTCACTTGTATAAGCCATAGCTAGAGCAAGCTTCATTGAACCCTAAATGCAGTCTATACTGCTATCTCGATTCGCTGATGTAATTTCAATTTGCCATTTGAAGGTTTTATTCCGGATTCGGTATAATAGATGTTCTGTGTATGTGGGTTTTTATTAGGTTATTCGTTCCCCCGAGTTGCGACGGTCGCCAAATAATTAATTGGGATTTCTCGGAGATGAAGCAGCGCTCGTGATTGCAGGAACAAATCAAATGCGATTGTAGTTTGCAGCCTAGGGAGGGTGTCAGACAGAAGCTTGGCCTAGCTATACGCAGTGAAGGAGAGGAAGAGGAATAGGGGAACAAGCAAACGTTTCAAATCCATTGCTTCAGTCTCTTTTTATCTGCAGATTAATAGGAAAGGATTGAAATGGTGCGTGGCAACGTCCGCAAATCAAAAGATCAACCAATTGATCACTCTGCTCTACCAAATTGTACTCTGAAAGTGATAACGCTCCAATTTAATAACGTTTTCTTTTTCTCTTTAAGTACTATACCTCATGTTACTATATGTTTCACTGCTTTGTGAGAAAATATTGACAAGGAGGTCGACATTCAATTTATTTGCTGTTATAGGTACAGTACAAATATTTTACTTTAGTCAACTGGATAGACTAGCTACTAATTTTGGTGACTGTATCCAAGGAGCTTATTGTATCCATCACTTCTGCAACAATGGCTTTCAAGTATTATTAGATCAGAAGATCCTTATTTTTTAGCTTCTGAATTGCACCCAGTTGCTATTTATGGACTGTTTCCTGTAGCAGTGTGTCCATATGGTGTACATTATATCAATTTACGTTTAGGTCATCAAAAACCCTATATATAACCTGAGTGATAAGACAAATGAGCAGTCTGTCTATTTTTACAAGCCCTAATAATAGCCTATAATCATGAACCAGATTGTAAACATGGACTGATGTTGTGTAAGGTCCTATTGCACTGATATTTACAGTGTTATTTCAAATCACATTCTGGCATTGTACAAATTGGTGTGGAGGTGTCTACACCGAATGGTTTCAAGTTTCAAAAGACATGTGAGCGATTTCCAATACATCCCAAGGGAGATTGTAAATATGACAGCTTGGCTAGGAAAATGAAGTTTTCATGAAACTACTACTAGCTGTGGTGATATATTTTTTCTTTTTTAATGAGTGTTCAAATATTTGTGACTGAAACTAACTGTACAGTAAATCACGTTGCTACAACTTTACCGTGTCACCACAAATTTTTAAATAACTTGTATACACATTCTATATAAGAAATATATGGGCCAATGGTTTTATAACATGTTTTATGCTATTTACAATATTAGCATGAGAAGTCATGCAATTACGTCGAGATTTCACTAAATGGATTGACACGTTTTTCTATATTCCAATTGCAAAACGTTTATTAGCTCTAATTTCTTGTCTTTTAATTAGTACATTAACTTTTTTAAGATCCTCAAAGGTTTTGTACTTTGCTTTCCAGAATGTTCTTTCATTTTGTGGCATATATACCTTTCTGGATGAGGCTCCTATTCCTATTCAGCTTGTATCTTATTTGCACATCATAATGGTCATGGGAATGTTTCTTTTGCTGAATTTAAAATTTAAAACACCCTGTGTGATAAAAAAACTGCTTTCATGATTGTTTCTCGGGTAAACCGAGCTAATTTCCATTTGCTCCCCCGGAATCGCAGCTGCAGTCACGTGATTTGCATTGTCTATATATACAAGTTTAGGGTCTAATGTGATATCTGATGCCATGTAAACTTGTCTTGGCACTTAAAGATTCCGTGTTTAATGTTTGTGGGAGATTGTGTGTGCAATCCGATTTGGCAAAATGTAGGACGTAGATGATTACATTTGCCGCATGCTGATTTTGCCAATTATTTTCTGAATGGTATTATCTGTAGCTTGGCGTGTGTATACGGTCGTTAGTTTTTTGGTCCCTAAAAGATGCCCTATGCGACGACTAAAAGGCTTTCAGGAAGGAGAACGAACGATGAAATCCCATAAATCCTTCTCGACAGCAAGTATAGAAAGAAAGAAGGGAAGAAAAAGTTGCATTGGCGTTTTCTCTTTCGCGGTGTCGGTGCAGAAACTTGAAAATGTTGAATCAAAAACAGGAGATTAAAAGAGGAAATCGATAAGATTGGCGCTGTCAGGATGCGGAAATATTAGATATGTCCCGCTAGACATTGAACTCCAATGACAACCCTACATTTGAATACTTTGTATATTCTCATTGCTGCGAATTTTTCTCTAGTCGATCCATTGAACATTTCCTAAAGTAAATGCAGCAGTTCAAAGTTGTTGAATATTCCAAAGATTTTAAATTATAATCTTTTTTCCAAAAGGACTGAATAAAATCATTCATTCATTACCATATTTTGCTGCAATTTATAGAGTATACATTCAATCAGATGTTCGCTCACAAACATCCATTCGGCCAATTAATTATGCATTCAATCTTATTCGTAAAATCATGTACCTAATTAGTTGCAAATGGGGACAAGCCAGCTATGTATTTATTAGGCAATTCAATTAAAACTTCCTTTGGACAGGCAGTTTATTTTTATGAAAATTAAGAAAATTGTCTAATCAATGCCTGACCATATTGTACTTTTATGCTGAATCCTGAGATTTCCTTACAAATGCATGACCAGTGTAAATAGGGAAATGTTAGCTTCGTTGCTGTCTGATGTGACTTCATTTAACATTTATCTTTGGGTGCACAACTATAATAATTACATTAAACATTTAGTGCTGGTGTTCACATAGTTTGGGTGGGCTGTACACGTGTGTAAATTGTGAGAGATGTGCATGCACATGATGCACGTAGGAAAGACTTGCTGTGCTTTGGCACATTTCCATTAGCTTGATTGCATTCATGTCAGCGACTTTAAGCGATGTGTCCAATTAGATGGGCCATGGGCACAGAGGCTGCGACTTGGCATGGAGTTTATACTTCATTAATCAGAAACCTCAGATTGTACCAAGCAGTGGAGCAGTTGCATCATTGCAGCAATGAAATATTACTGTGGCGGTTGCACCCAGCCACATGCCACTTTTATATCTGTTCTAGCTCCTTTTGCTTCCACTTTCTCTTTTTTTTAGTCTGTCTTGTACTTGGTACATATTATAGCAAATGCGATTCTTTTCTTCCAATGAGTTGGAGATGATAGCTGTGGTGTACCTAGCGGCTGCATGCACTTTGACTCTATCCGATTGGTAATCTGGATTGGGTACTTCTTCAGCTTTCTCCATTCTATAGATGGGTTAATCGACTTAGGTTTGACTCATGGGAATCCTGTCTAATGTGGCTTATATCCTTCAGGAATACGTAGACTGGGTGAGGAGGAGTGGTGGCATGTCGCAACTACTAAGGTTGATCTAGGTATACTAAAAGTTTAATAATTGACAAGAATTCCTATGCATATTTCACTAGAAGTACGAGATGGATTTCATCCAAATTAATTGATTATTATAATTGATTACCTACCCCACAAGATCACTTGATATACAACAGTACAAATGATACAGGTTTGGTAGTGACACTTAAATGTTAATGCTGCATTATTTGGTGAAGTGCATGCAGCAGGAAAATGATATACAAATCATTGACACAATTGAAAAATGTTAATGTGATCACATTGTGTAATAATTAAAGCAGTAACAGCAAAAAAGCCCATTGATTCCGCGATTATAGGGTTTCCTGACTGCATGATGAGATCGAGAGAGTAATGTGTTAGGGAATTTGTTACCAGGAGTGTTTGTTACCAAAGAGAAAAAAAATAGTCCATGATGGTTTTGGCCGACTAGATGGGCGCTTGAATTGTCTTTGCACGAGAAAATAACGCACTAACTGAGATATGCCTTGCGATCGTTTTCCGGAAACAAGCTAGATGACAAGAAAATCACCCAACTATAATGTTGGGAGGTTGGGAGTGTCGAAGAAACAACCGGAATTACTGTGTATAGCCTACTTGTCCACATGCACTTGGCAACATCTAGTACATAATACGAATAAGCTCCAAAAATGAAATCTCCCGATCTAAATCCAAATATTATATATATAGGGGAGACCGGGGATGGATGCACCACTGGGTATTATGCACCAGTCGATCTAGCGTTAAAACCACGTTTC
>JAQFZQ010001828.1:0-16958 GCA_034696005.1 Glomeris marginata
ATAAGGGACACAAATAGCTACTTACAAACCAATTATCAGGGTACCTTACAAAACCCTGTCAGTTCACCTTTAAGTATATAGTAAAAGCGCACTTATTAGCTATACAACTATATATTTTCATTAAATTACAAGATTTTAGCAAATAATCAGGATATTTATTGATGTTACTTATAGATATTATTTCAAAATTATGTTTTAAAGTTGCTATTGAGTACATAGTTGAATATTTTTATTCCCAAACATGAGCAATTTCCTGAAATCTTGGTTTTTGATGGAACATAGCTGCTGTGACAGCATTTGCATTGTATGTTTGCATGCATTTAAAGTTTCAAATATGTAAGGATTGAGTTAGTATTTGGAAACCATCCAGGATTCATATTTTAAGCAACAAATATTATTTATATTCATATGGTCACTTTAAATAGGCCTACTTTTTGTTGAATAACACATGGGTTTACATTATTTTTTGTTGTTTCAAGAAATCCACCAGATGCAAGTTTTTAAGTTTGTTATCCTGTTCAGCAACTATAAGTAAACATTGTCTTTATTGATTTTTAGTAATTGAATTCCTAGAAGATGTGACAGGAAATGAAATAAAAGCAATCAATGTATTGAACACTACATAAAATCTATATATTTTGGTTCTGGGAACAATTTATTTTCAAAACACTAAAATGATGGGAAAATTACTACAATATTTTCATCAAAATTTTAGTTTATTTCCATGCACCAAAACTTTAGTTGAATCTTTTTTCGAGGCTGCTCATGTGCTTCAACTGCTGCAGTAAATAACATTTTTTTTTCACACTGTTTCCATTTTTTGTAGAAATATTCTTTGTTATGTTGTTGTCTAGTGACAATTTACGTTTTTCCAAGAAATGCAATAACGTTCATTACTTTGCGGTGAATCGATTTTCCCTACTATCATCTTGCCCTTATATTTCCAGCTGAATGCCTCAAATTGCTTTATCGAAAATTCAATTTCTTTGCTTTTTTGTTGGACATGTTTGTTTGACAACACTTAAAAATTGCAAACATTGTTTTTCCTGCGGTGAAGTGGATACAGTGAAAAAAAAATGTCAATAATGTTTGTATGCCTACAAACCTTCATCTATACTATATACTGACTCTAAATAACTAAATTCTACATATACTAAAAATACTAATTTTTGGATTAATTAGTACCATTAGTACAGAAAATTAAAAAAAAGAATATATAGAAAAGAAATTTAATATGGTATCAATATCTGATCTCGCAATATAAAATTTTCTAGCTATTATACTATTATATACTTTACCTTTAAGTCGTTCTCATTGCATATATGAATAATGGCTTGCAATTTAAATACAAATTAGAATAATCTATTATGAAATAAGCACTATAATATATTAATAATTTAAGACAATTTCAATTTAAAAATTAACTTACTGTAAAATCAAACTTCAACACTGTATTATATATTATATATAACATTTTCATCTCACTTCACTATGCACAAGGTTGCTAACCCTCAAAGTATAATTTATATTCGTGTTCAGTAATTCAATTTTAAATATTTTAAATTATAGGATTGCCCCAAATTGTTAATTTTAAAAATCTATTTAATATATCCCATGAAAATTACAATGTATACCATATAATGGTGAATATCTTAAATTTTCTATATTAAATTTTATCAGTAGTATACTTCATTAAAAAAACTTTTATTTAGTAGCCTAGCTGTTAAAGGTGAACTGACAAGGTTTTGCAACATACCCTGAAAAAGCTAGCATTTGATTGCCACTAATTTAGGAACATTGTCTGAAAATTTGAGGCCATTCGAAGCATTATTGCCACAGATATTAATTATTTAGTTTCATATCTGTGGAGTGTAAGGAGTAGTACCAAAACAGGACACTGTGACACCAGCGCAGTGACACCGTCCTTCCATGACGCCCATTTTAAGAAAAGTTTTGTTTGCGCCAATCGTTTTATTGGCATCAATTCTATAGAATTACACACTTTCCAGGGTATGTTACAAAACCTTGTCAGTTCACCTTTAAATCAAGTTTTCATTTGATATTTGGTGGATGTAATTGTTTGGAAATACAGTATAAATTAGAAAAATATGCACTGAAGTGAAAATATGCAATTTGTGTAATGGAAAAATGTATTAGGCTATAGCTAGCTATCCGCATAAAGTTATGTAGTACAAGGATATTGTTGCATTTGTACCATGGTACCACTGCAGCATTTTAATCACTTGTGCAGGCAGTATATGTATATATAGTAATTGGGATAAAGTGCATCTAAGTAAGTAGAGTTTGTCTTGGCCGTTTGCATTGTACTATATATACATCAATAGCAAAGGTGTTCACAGTCAGAGCAGTACTGTGTATTGGACCAATGTCAATACAGAAGGGCTACTTTGAGCTTTCTTTTAGAATGGACACTTTACTCAAATGGGACGTTCAGTGACCGTGCTAAGTGTATTAAGAAAACTATTTATTGCTTGCAGAAATGCTGAAATCTTTCTTCATATCCAGTTTCTTTTGCTCCATCACTTTCCGACTGAATATAAGGCTGGACGTGAGAATGTTTCACCATATAGGACGTTGGATCACCCAGGGTTACCTGCAGTTGACCTTTAGGATTTTTTGCCATCGTCTATAAATGGAAAGAAAGATTTTTCCCATTAAATTCACCATGTAATGAATCGAATGACTGATCTGAAATTGCATAAAATTGATCCCCTGTAATTGCATATAATATATATACATACCTCATTACTGTGAAGCACATCAATATATAAAGTCTATTTCCACCCCCACCCATGCAGAAACTAAAGTAGTGACTATTTATTTCGAACTTAATTATAGAGTGGTAACTTTTGGTGCACATGTGAGAATTAAAGTTATATAATCAATCTTAATTACCATAATTTCTTAGCTCCAAACCGGGACATTTTTAAGGTTGTACTTAAAACAAATACAAAAATAACATACATTTTAAGTTAGCTAGTTACTTTAGTACAAACTTTAGCTTAAACAATAAAGACTAAAACATTATTGAATGACAATTAACCATTTGTATTTTTAATTATAGTGTTACCCTGTTTAAACATACCATAATTACAACTTTATTGCATTTTTTCTTACCAGGACAAAATAGCAAGAGTGACCTTCCATCAAGGACAAACTGGTTGAAACTGGGCATATGGTAAGCCTAGTTATATAGTTAATTTTGTAACTGGTCTCCATGTTAAAAAATAATGCACATTTATTTTTAAATTGCATATTATAGATTTGGGAAACTTAGATGTTAAAGTGGAAAGTCGGACGACCTTGGAAAAGTGCGTCAAGGTCAGTGTTATATTTGTCATTAAGTTTTCTGCAATAAACTTTTGAGACATTAAAAATGTATGGGGTTGTAAACTATTTAGAAACTATGTTCAGTTTGAAAGTTTATTGAAAAGTATGTGTAGGGTATAGTACTATAATGTTTATGAACTAATACCAAGTAGGTGTGTACATTATACATCACTTACAAAATATTTTATGTTCTGACATATGGAAGAAACAAGGTTAATAGTAAATTTTTAAATATTTGCTGCTGAGTTGAATCTCACATAGAGTGCATGTGGCTATTATATTATTTGTTTCCTTTCAAGATGCAGCAGACCAGCCTAAAAGAAATCCAGAAATAATACCTTCAGATTGAAAGTTTATTTCCCTTTTCATAAACTGATGCATAACATGCACTTTACTATCCCTAAACTCAAGTCAATTTATGTTTAAGTAAATACCACTTATTTCTTCTTGTTGAAAGATTTTGTTTCCCATTTCAGTACCTATACTATATGCATGTATATTTGCTGAAATCAAGCTGAAATCTTCAACTTGGGCACAGTATAATTGATCATACATTTTACCAAGCTACAATCTATGGTAATATCTAAAATGTGTAATTTTTATTACGGCTTCCTGCAATTAATTTGAAAAAGCTTCCCTGCATTGCACACATTGCTTGATTTCTGACTCGCGCTGTAGGTTGAATCTACATATGAAAAATAAGGAAATAATTTGTTTTAGACTTAATTTATGGCCCTTTACAACTTTCAAATTGCAACTGATGCCCTATCTTTAATGGTTCTCAAGATAGAAACGCAATAACCTTGAAGATATGATTCAAGGCCGTGTACAATATTATATTTGCTCCTCCTAGAACAGTTCTTATATAAAATTGGTCTCACTAATAATATATCTTGAACCATTCCAATCTTATATTGCACTTTTTAGCGGCTTAATAGTCGCTAACCGTACAGTGGAACGGTGTTACGGAGTAATTTTAACACCACAATTGGTATAAATTGCAGTGCACAATGGGAAACATGTTTAGTTTCTTGGCAATATCGATCATCAGCTGACAATCAATACGAATCCAACACAATATATATCCTGAATTGCAAAGTGACATGTTTCAAAACACGGAGCAGCGTGTCGCGACATAAAATATTAATAGCCAGACTTTCTATTGATTCAATAATAGAAAATAAAATATGTAGTAGTAATATTGATTAAAAAGTTAAGTGAGTAGTCAATATCTACTAAGTTAAAAATGGTAATCATAAATATAAAATAAGGATTAAGAAAGTTGAACTTACAACGCGGTCTGTTTTCTTCTACGCCTGTACCATCTCATGAAAGTTTCTTCTTGAAATGCCAGATTCTTTCCTGTACAATGAAATGTTTTTCCATAATGAGAAAGTAGAATAGAGGAAAGTTTCAAATGTTCTTTGATGCTAGTTTGGAGGATTTAAAAGCAATTTTACCATTATCCTCCTTGGGCAGATATTCTTGCATCTCGGCAAGGAGGCATCGGATTTCATCGGTGTCCCTTTTTTTGCAAAATATATCTCATAAATGTGTGTAATTTAAAGAGAAGCCTTTCTACGTATCAGTGAGTTGGCTCAGTCACGATCCACATTTTGGAATTAGTGCTACCAAAAAAGAAATGCTCCAAATCCTTTTCCGGCAATTTCCATGAAATCTCATGCTCCGAAGCTCGTTCAAATGTCATCTGTTATTACCTTACAAAACCTTGATCATTTAACAGTGCACTATTGTAACTTATTTCCTCGAGAGTGAACCAACTTAGAATTGGAATTCTTAGTATTGGTGGTCAACATTAACATTTTAATTATTTTATGCATACTATACTGCATAAATTACAATACATTTAGAGTTTCAATAACTTTAATTGTGTAAAACCATGCAATGTGTGTTTGAATTTATAGTTGTATTGTACATCAATTATATTGTTTAAAAGAATAAATAATAAATTTTTCTTTTATTTTTTGTGCTAATATTTATATATTAGAAAGTGAAAATAAAATTTAAAATATTGAAAGTAAAAAGTAAAATAAATATAGTAGGACTATAGGTATATGAATAGTTTGACATACTACATTGTTTTTCTATTCTGCAAATGCTCAATTTATATTCATATTTGAAAACTTTAATATAGGGCTATAGATAATTGATGTTATAACAATTGAGAATAATAATTAGCATTTTAATTTTGGATTCTGTCAAAATTCAGAAAGTTGTGAAATAATCATCTAACCTGTTTCTTAATTACCATTTAGGACCTTGGCCAATGAAAACCAGACTACTTTGCACTTCTGTGGAACTAGACAACTGAGAATGTAACTTCAAACTGTAAGTTTTTACTAATTATTTTTACTAATTATTTTACTAATTGATTGCTAATTTTAATTTAATTTTAATGCAAAAAAACAAAAAGATTTGTAAGCATGCATTGTAGGAATTCCATAATAGATATATATTTGAAAACACAACTATTTTTAGCTGCATTATTAGTGTAATCAGGATTTCTTTGTTGTATATGTCAATGGAGGCATAAAGTTGGCAAAGTGCTTGGAAAAATAAGTTATCTACCTGTGAATTTTTTGCAACTCTTCTTGATGGAAATCCGGTGCCAACTGACGACACAGAACGATTTGATTAAGAACAGTCAGTCCTGAAGGGCCAGGCTTATTAGCTGCATGCAAAACCATTAAATGCAACTAATTACTCTTGGCCTATACATAGAAATATAAGAATAAAAATAATGATAGAAGTAAATAGTATGTTTGTATGGCTTGGTATGAATCCAAAAATCTTGATTGTCTCTATTTTTAATCTCTGAACATAAGTTTGTTTTCATAACATCTCATGTAAGCATAGCTATAATGGAATATAATGGACAACATTTGAGATGTTAAATTTCACAAAGTAGAAATTAAATAGGCACTCTAAAACTTATCCAGTTTAATTGCATTTAATTCATTACATTATTTGGTGTCTGCACATACTCTATTTAATTATTACACGTTTTACTTGATTGTTTTATAGAAATTATTTGTTTGCTACCTTTATTCTCAAATTAGTAATTATATTTTTTGTGTAATTTAATATTCTTAATTGGTAGTCATTAAAAGATTCCATTACTTGGTCACAATAGACAATTTGTACATTTAGATTTCCCTGTTGGCTTGATAAAGTTTCATTTCCTGTTCAGTACATTTTATTCTTGTAAATTTCCTAATTTTTTACATTATTTTATTTATTCTTTATGTTAGGAATTAATTAAATTTTTGTTTTCATAAAATCACTATTTTGAAATTTTCTGGACAATTTCCATAAAAGCTTAAATACCTGTAAAGTCTTAGAAATATTCCAGGCTACTGTTGAAAATGATCATTAATATTGTAGCAAGGTAATTGTGCTTAAATAAAATAAATAAAAAAAACTTGGAAGTATATACTGAAACCACAGTCAAAGTTGCACTTTTGGGGAGGTGAAAGCGGGAAGATTAGACCTTTGACCAATGAGGGAGAAGTTATGACGTGTTTGGGCGTGGCTAATAGCAAGCTAATAGTGACTAGGAATGTCCAACAGCATCGTACTTATCCCCTGATTGGTTAATAGCCTCGTTTTCCCACTTTCACCTTTAACTTTTCAATGCAACTTTGAACGTGGTTTCAGTATATGGTTTATAAATTGCAAGTTAATTTTTTTATATATTCAAGGCCTATGTAAAACGGTCGCAACAAAAATGATAACTCCTGCATTAGGTAAATAACATATTTTTATTATAATTATGTATATTTAATTTTTTTTTCATTGGGTTTTTGAACTTTGGACAGGGTTGAAACTGAGATTTCTGGCTTATAAGTTACTGATTTGCACTGTCATTTGCAAATTGAGCAAATCTATACTTGTGAAATATCGATTGCCTGTCCTAACCTTGACCCCTTATTAGGATATCAACGTCAAATTTTCATATGCATGTATGACAGCAATTATCCAGCACGAAATGTACATTCCAGATACAGCACATTTAATGAAAGTCTGCATATCAAAGTGTGCTAATTAACAAAATGTCTGCTTTTACTAATCCCTATTTTTATTGATTTCCTATGGATTTACACAGGTAGGAAAACATGCACAATTGATACATTGAACAAGCTAAATTAAAGTCAAGCAATAACTCCATTCTCCCAAAATCTAATCAACATTTATGCCATGTTTATCCACGTGTCATATACTTATATGGAACTTGCATATTTGTAATTTAGTAAAGAGCAAACTAATTTCGATTGGAATTCGTTTCCAAAGAAACGGATCAAAGTTCTGAGTTTGTTTTGCAGTAACTATGCATATTATTCCAGCATCAATACTAACATATGTATGTACAACATGTTGAATGTACATTTATAACTGTTGTAGTAGGTGAAAACACATGAAAACACACTGTAGATGCTCATTGACAATGAAAGTATTAAGTGGGATGACAAATGTTATTTTACAAAAGAAAAGTGCAAATATGTCATTGCATAATATATTTTCAATGGAAAGGAAATATCTATATGTCTAGAATTTTTTTATTCCTAAGAAAATGTTAAGGGAAAAACTGTTTGGTGAATTATTGTCTCTGGATGGTCATATATATTTCTGGATTGGGCGATTTTTTAAAAGATGCAATTTCTTTTTTATGAAATAGAAAAAATAACTGCATGCAGGCTTGGATTTAATCTTGTTGAGCAAACATTTCCTGTTGTGGATACAGCTTGTATGAAAAGCCTTATAAAAACATGGGAGTCACACGTAAAAAGAAAACATATGTTGGAATTATTGTTATGCCATACATATTTTGATAGAAATATATGCAAGTAGAAAAAATTCAGGTGCAGTTTATCACTTTCAAGACAGTTATTTTAAATTGTCATTAAAGGTGAACTGACAAGGTTTTGTAGCATGCCCTGGAAAGTGTGTAATTCTATAGAATTGATGCCAATAAAACGATTGGTGCAAACAAAACTTTTTTTACAAAATTGTTACAAAACGTTACGAGTAGTTAAAGAGGGCTTCATGGAAGGACTTGTGTCACCGCGCTGGTGTCACAGTGGCCTGTTCTATCAAAATTTGAATTTTCAGCCTATGAGGCCAAGCGCCTTTGCAGTTTTTAGCCAATCCCAATGGCAAAGCTTCTCAATGGCGCTCCAGTGTACTTATCTCACAATATACTACTCCATACACTCTACAGATATGAAACTAAATATAGTTCATATCTGTGGCAATAATGCTTCAAATGGCCTGAAATTTTCAGAAAAATTTCCTACATTAGTGGCAATCAAATGCTAGCTTTTTCAGGGTATGTTGCAAAACCTTGTCAGTTCACCTTTAATACAAATAATGTTTCAAATTATTCACTATTATCTTAAACTACAATTTATTTTGTGAATAAAGGTCACTTTAAAATAATATATTACTTCTCTAAACTAAAAATTCCTTTATTTTACTGTTAATGTTTATTAGTGTATTTCTTATTGGCTACAATTTGTAAAGTAGGTCTAATAAAACAATATTTGAAAAAGCTGAAAACCACAAAGTTTTCATTGGAGATGTTTACATTGAAATTGATTTTCCCCAAGGGGAATTGTGAAAGCAAATAAAGTAAAAGCTTATAAATTTGAGGATATACAGTTACAAAAATTCCATTATAAAAATACAATTATACAATTATAAAAATATAGTTATAAAAATACAGTTGTATAAAAATGAAAATAACATTTGCTAAATAATAAATACAATGAAAATCCTAATAATGCAAAACAGCTTTTTATTATGTTACTTTAAGGGTATTTTTCACATAAACCTGGGGGCATTTGAGATATATTTCTTTTGTGAGCAACTTTTATTTGAGATGCATCTTGCATGAAGGGTTTTTAGAGTTTATTGATTTTGTGGGCTGGGTTTATGAATGTTGCGACATGGGAATGGTGGGTGTGAGTTGGGGGATATCCTTTATTTTAATAATGTATAGTACGTGCTGGAGCTGAATATCTCTTCGCTTCACTTGTTCACTTTTCACTCGATTGAATTTCAACTATCACCAAAAGAGATAGAGATATATAGAGTAGTCTATATAACATATTCTGTTGATATTAAATGGACGCGTTGGGGTGTCCGAAAAAGCCAATATTGAATGTTTTAAAGGGTCCTTGTCGATTTCCTTTAGTGTCTACTAGTACAGAATGTCTTACCCAAGTAGTCTGTCATGTCCATTTGAACTGTGAGCACGAGACGTTTGCATTTCTTAAGTTCCCGGATGAATAATTGAGCTAAGCAGAAGAGCAGCACAAAGTTTTGGTTGTCTACAGGAATTCCTTCAGCAACATCACTGCAAAGAAAAAAAGAGAAAAGAAAAAATCCATGCAACGCATTACTGCTGCTAAATTATACATTTCTCCACATTTGTACGCAAAGTGGAGAACCTCTTGAAAACGTCAATTTATTTGTTAATCCCTTGAGGGACTCAGAAGCAGCGAGAGAAAATTTGTTTTCATCTTCAAGAGGAAAAACCACATTTTTCAACTACCAACCTCCAAAAGCTCACTTAAACATGAAATGCAAATGAATAATGATTCTAACACTGTTTGCAATCTGACAGTGAACAAATTTGCTTTTCACCATTTTTTAGTTTTGGATGATATTTTAGAAAGTATTCAAAAATTGCCAAAATGGGACACCAGGTGTCAGCACTTGCCCCAAACTTCATTTTAGCTTCTCTCATAGGATTTAATTAGTATTGTCTTCCAAGCGAGCTTAAAAGTATTTTAATATGGGATTTAAGTGCACATAAAAATTTGTTAGTGTTGTGAAATGAATTTTAACAATGTAGTAAGCCTATACATGGATTTTAACAAATTGAATCTAATAATTAATTGCATGCAGTAAACTATTGCATATTTTATGGGAGATTATGATTTTATTGTTGAGATTACATACTATGATGCTTGAGAAAATCAATAATCAATTCTGTTATACTAATTGAATATTGTTTTTCCAGTAGGAGGAATTTTATGTTCATTAATTTTGAATGTTTAGTTAGTATATTTCCACTTTAATTAATAATTTACACCATTAATCTTTTTTGTAATAATAATAGGATGGATGTAAATTATATTTGCAAACAGATTTTTAGATTGCATTGATTTTGAAGTTTAATTTATTTAAAGTGGCAGTGTTCTTTTGCATAACTGCCATGCTTACATTTGCATAACTATTTTATAAAGTTTCAATATTCCAATGAATAATTCTTTATATATAATTTTGTATATGTTTTAGAATTTAATAGAAAATATTTGAATATTGTGAAATGTTTGTTTTTATGATTACAAAAATATTTCAAAAATTGTTTATAGCAGGTGCTATTACTAGTATTACTATTACTATTACTATTACTATTACATAATACAGTACCATATTTTTCTTTAAATATACTTTTGTATATATTTTAGAATTTAATAGAGAATATCTCGGAGAATATTAAAATTGTGAAATATGCATTTTTTAAAATTTACTTAATATTTGAACTAGTTAATATTACATTCAAACTTCGTTAATTCAACACCTGGATTATTCGTCACAATTTAAAGTCCAGTCTCCATAGACTTCCATATTAAAAAACTCCACTTAAGTATTTGTTTTTTTATGATTATAAGTACATACTAAACAAATTGTTTATAATACTAAATAAACATGTAGATGCACCCCAAAATTTAATAACCTATTTGAAAACCTTAAGTAGGTAAGATTAATACTAATTAAAACTTTGAACACATGTAATCAAGAACTTGTAATTGCTATTACCACCATCATGATGCCAGTTGCAATCAGCTTAGGAAATAGAATGACTGGTGTAATGGCTGCCAAAGAACTTTCAGAATATTAGAGTTGCCTCTTGTATTTTTTGTTTGTAGGCTTAATGAAATGGGTGCAATATGCAAATGGTGTGACATGATACAATTCGGAGCAGATTGCGCAATCCAAAATGGCAATTTGGACCATGTTTGGACTGAAAGAGTGGCATTTTAGCGCCTATATAATCCGCAATAACTGTTCTTTTAATTCAGTTTGCGGAAGTAATTTTTGCCTTCTACTCAAACCCATGTTATCAAGGTAATTTGGTGGAGGATCGATTTTGCTTTGTGCTTTGCCGCTTTATATCTATGTTCCTGTGCATGTTAATAATCATTATTGCATACGTTTATCTATATGCAGCAGTGTAGGAAATAGGAGTGGAAATATTGTGTTGCCTGTAATGTATAGAGAATTCGATTGGACAGAATATTGAGGAAAGATTCAATTTTGCTTTAGATGTATAGGTTCTTTCTTTTGTGGAGGTTTTAACGCTTGCAAGGTCGTAAAATGGGATAAAACGAGCAGTTCATTGCATTCATTATTTACGATGCAGCAAGTAGAAAGTGTTTGGACAATAACATCGATGAAAAGATAAAGACTAGGCTATATACTAGATAGGAAGAGGTGTGATGAGGTGCTCCGCCAAGAAAAGTAGTCCCTCCCATAAAAAAACATATAACAGAGTTGGAGTTTTATTGAAAAAATATTATGTAATATAAGAAAAATGTTTTTCTTTTTAGATTCAGCACTCCTTTAATATTTCACAGAGACAATAGACTTTTATGAAAACAGAGAGCTCTGTGTAAAGTGAATTTCCTTTCCACATTGTGAAATAAAAACTAGTTTTATTACATGAGCAACAGCAAGGCAAAATTAGTTGTATATTTAATCTTAATGTAACTGAATATAACTTTCAAACATGTTGACTGTGTAAAGTTCAGTGAAACATTATTTAAACTAATTTGTGTATCAAATTATCCTAACTGAAATTTGTCGAAATTAAATATGTAATAATGTATACTCTAAAATTAATTAAAAATATTATAATTAATAAAACCTGAAGTATAATTGACTTTAATTTAATTTTTTTCTGATGATTGATAAATTATAATGATAAGTGAAAACCAGTGAATTATTGATATAGTAATTAACGAAAAAAGCACAAATATTTTATTTTCTTTTTATTAATTTTTTATCAAGTCAAAATTAATTTATTTCGAGTTAAAGTAGGAATTTTGAAAATTTGCAGATATCCAAAATTTAATTAATATTTTAATTACCAATGTTCCTCATTGCGAACAGTAAATCCATAGTAAAAATACTGCATTCGGTTTTTGAAAGGTTGTGAAGAGCAGATAATAAAATATAACAAGTTTTATAATCAATATAATTAAAAGTTAAATATTTTAAAGAAAAGATTATCATATGGCCTGATTAATTTTGTGCATCAAATATAAAAAGTTCTACATTTATTTATACTTAATTTTCCATATTCAGTACGTACTATACTGTACATAATTTGAAAGCATATACAACATAATTAATCCAAATTAGAATTAATTCCACATTTTCTTGCTATGTAATTTAAATTATAGTTATATAAAACTTTTGCATATTTTTAAAAGAAATTCGTCACACTGCTTGAAACGGTCAAAATGGTTGGTTCCAACTTTGTATATTTGTAGGAATAAGCATGTAAATAGTATACATACATGATATAAACGTGATTAGAATACCTTTTAACTTGTGGAAGTAGAAGATGATTGGTAGCTCTGCACTCTTCCACGCACTGTCGTCGCAGTTTTCGGATTTTTTCTCGAAGTTGGGGCGAATCTCTGCTTTGGCCGATGTTAATGAGCAAATCCCTGAAGGCAGCCACGTGTGTGTTGATCTCGGAGATTAGCTTGAACGACACAAAGTTAGCGAGATTTAATAATTTAGTGCCCAAAATGCACCTTAATTATTAGGATGCGAAATTGTGATGCTGTGCAGGCAAGCTCGTCGACAAAAGCGACCCTTGCAGCGAAACGTTGCGCAATCCGATAGCATCGCATATTAATGGCCACTCTTTTATGTTGCATGTCTTGATCAATGCCCTATAAATTCTACCAACATGAGAACATAATTTCCTCTAGTTGCGCTTCAGTCTCGGGGGAAATATGTGGCCCAAAAGAGTGTGATGCCGTAATGGGCCGAATCGATAAAATGCAACTCGCATGAAGCTGTGTGTGAAACTGTTTTTTAAAAAACTTCTTCTCTTAAAAGACTTGAATGGATACGTTTTTTTATTAGGCTAAGTAGTAACAGCAGCACTTGAAACAGATGTGACTGCTTATAAGGTTCTGGCAAAATATTTACTTGTTTTAATTTCAAAATAATGCCTGCAAGCACAATTAGGTATACACATATTTAAGGAGATAATTTCCCTTGCACAGCTTGACCTTTGGCAAATCTTTTCATTAAATGTGCACTTGGGGGAAATTTGTACATATTTTTTAATTACATTATCTCGTCCATTTATAATGTTAGTATATTTTTGTGCATTTATAAAACTATGCACTTTTCTGCAACTTAATAATTGTTAGATTTCATACACTGTTTGCTTCTTGGTTTATTAAATTTAGCATTCAAAGAAACTTAATTGCAGGAATTAAATTTTAATTTCATAAGACTGCATTCGGCTTTAATTCTTTAGAACTCTTTACAGAATTAACAATATTTTCAAGATAGGACAAAGACAGTATACCTCATTTGTAAACTCAAAACTTTGGAGGCAATTGTGCTTAATTGTGTTCCAAGACAAGCATTTTAAAAATTGCTTTTAGTAATGTTTATAAATTCCTCATGATTAATTTATTTTAACAGCCTGAAATATAGGTTGTTATTAATAATTTATTAAATTGATCCATATTGATTCCACTCGCTTGTATATTTGATGAAATACTTGATATTTAATGAGAAGTGAAATGACAATTACATTTTTTCAGTGATAATTTTTATTTGCAAATTTCATTTTTGTAAAGGAAATTTGTGTGATTGCTATTTATAAGTATAAAAATAAAGACAGGCTTTTTGTAAGGTTTAAATATGTTTTTTAAGCATTTAGGGATGTTTCTAAGGCTAAATTACATCAAGTAAGTCTGAAATGTACCTAATTTTAAGACACTCATAATTAATAATTCATTGGGAGCTTGTAATAAAATTCCAAACTGCAGCTATAAAAATATCTAATATAAAAATTAAAAATGTGATGATGATTGTAAGAGATGTTAAAACTTTAAAATACATATAATATTGGAATATGTCCACATTTATGAATATTGGAAATCATTAACACTTACATTGCTTTTGATAATAATTCATTATAACAATGTTGACTATTGACATTTCTATTGACATATTTCACTGTAAAGGAAAATAACTTTAATGGAGTTGGGTGTATGGGGTAATTAATAATGCATATCCGTTACAATACACAAGTAAAGTTGACTGTAAGCGAATTTATTATATAGAGGTTGAAAAATTATGCACAAAACCACTTTTGCTATAAATTCCTTTCCATAAATATCTGAAAAAGAACCAATTCTGTGCAAACTTGTGTAATATTTATTGTGCACAAAATGTTTTTAGCTGTTTGAGCTATACAAAAGTTATTTCCTTCTGTATTATTTGAAACTTATATCATTTTGAAACAGTTATGCAAAAGTTTATTCCTTCTGCATGCAACCTTTAAGTTGAACTTTATCCTTATGAAACATGATTTACGAATGCTCCCTGCATATAAAAATATAATAATATGACATAAAAAGAACTGATAACAAGGCCAGCTTTCTTAATTCTCATTGACGAAAGCATTCTTCCACTTTTCTTCCATCATCAGCAATAACTTTTTTAGATTTTGGTCTTTGATAGCTATACCCTTCCCATTTCCAGGATGTTCCCTCCTGCACCACCCCTATTTTGATAAATAGCTACTCGCAATGGGGAGGAGGTTTTTGTGGCAGAAGCAATTAGGAGGATGACCAACCAGGATCGATATTTGGTGTGAGGACGATCACCTCGAAAACCGAACCACCAAACCACTTGACCGTCGATCTTGGCAGACTGTTTGGTTTGCATTTGTTGGTTTATAGCCAAGAGTGAGACTTGGGTTGGTGGAGTGATTTAACGCTCGGTTTATCGTGCATAGTGCCACACTGTTATGCCCCTGCAGAGTAGTGCATGTCCCAATATATGAACCCAAGAGGATTTCACTGCGGGGCTCACACTGTAATTTCATTACAACTCGGGTGTTCCAGCAGCTCAGCCGCATCGACCAGCTTTGCTCCACGACCATTTTGACCCTCACACACTAGGCTTTTGTGTATAAAGGCACAGTTCCAAAAAAGACAACTTCATTTTATCCATTTTATCTATGTCATTCATAATCCGAATGTGTTGCTGAAAGCTAAACAACAAAATAACAGCACTGCCCAAGAGAAAAAGTTGTGCACAATTAAAGGTGAACTGACAAGGTTTTGCAGCATACCCTGAAAAAACTAGCAGTTGATTGCCATTAATTTAGGAACATTGTCTGAAAATGTGAAGCCATTTTAATAATTATTGCCACAGATATTAATTATTTAGTTTCATATATGTGGAGTGTATGGAGTAGTATATTGTGAGATATGTACACTGGAGCGCCATTGATAAGCTCTGCCATTGCATGGTTGAAACTGCAGAGGCGCTTGCCCTCATTGGCTGAAAATTCAAATTTTGCCAAAACAGGACACTGTGACACCAGCGCGGTGACACCGTCCTTCCATGACGCCCTGTTTAACTACTCGTAACTTTTTGTAGCAATGTTTTTTTTTAAAAGTTTTGTTTGCACCAATCGTATTATTGGCATCAATTCTATAGAATTACACAATTTCCAGGGTACGTTACAAAACCTTGTCAGTTCACCTTTAATTACAATTCATACAATATTTGTGCATCAAATAGGAGACTTTTTATTATCAATCTTGTAAATAGTTTTGTGCACAACATTTGGTGCACAAAATGCAATGAATTTTGTACATCATTGTGCACAACTTTTTGTCTTGGGTGGACACTGAACTTGAGACTGGGATAAACTGTTGGGTTTTATGGTTTTAGCACAGTTTTTAATTGAACTGTAACTGAACTGCACTTTGCTAGTAAATACAGTGTCTATCACATTAAAAATATCAAATTCCCGTGGCTTTTCCAGGATTTCCATGACCATTTCACACAAAATTCCATGACTTAGTTGTTCCAAATCTTAATTGTACACTTATATATTATAATTTAGCAATAGACACCCTAATTTAGTTGTTTCTTTAACTGTAACTGTAGTTTTTAGCACAATTTTTGATAGTACCAATCAAACTGCTTCATTCTCATCACAAAGTATATTAATGCAGTTTATTACCAGTTAAATAGTACAGTATTAAACATTTAATATTGCTGATTTTCCAATTGTGCAGTTCTTTATATAAATCTATTGACAGTAAATAGAAAATGTGTACTATTTTAAAACTGTGAAACTTGTACAGGGTGGGGGAGATCTGATGACCACATTTGAAAATTACGACATACCTTTAATTTTTGAGATATCGAGATGAAAAAATAACAACTTATAGCTAATAAACGGAAGTTTTTTTTGTAATAAAGAAAAAAATTAATTATGAAAAAGAAGTTCCGATAAA
>JAQFZQ010001829.1:0-16948 GCA_034696005.1 Glomeris marginata
TGATTTTCTGATTCCTCGCATGTGACTTCCTATTCAACTGTGAGATAGTTTTTATTCTAATTGCCACCGTTTAATTTTTATAAATTAAGGCCCAGACTTTTGGTTCACCCGGTATATTTGCACTTGAATCGATGAACATATTTTAAACATTGGATTAGAAATTACACTATTGAAATGCAGGTACATGCACACAATAGTTGGTAAATATGTTCCGAGGCTAGACTTTCATATCGTTGTTTGTTCTGCCACCTTTCTCTATGGCATGCCGTTTTGAAATAGCACCCTACAGAAATACAGTTTAAAAATATTTCACTCCAAGGAGCCATCTCTTTGTATATGAAAAAATACATTTAATAAAAGGGAATAAGTATATAGTAGCCTATACTAACATTTTCCATTCAATTTGTGAAAAAACACGTACTGCAGTATCATGCTTCCAATGTAACAATAATTTAAATTAGACAATTAAAGATTGTGTCTTGCAGTGGGGGAAACCGTTATTCAACTGTTACAAAGCAAGTATAAGGATAATAGCTTTTATTTTCGACAGTCCCCAGCTAAAGAATTTTGTTGGGCAAATATATTGGAACATACATCTTGTACTTCCAACTTACTTTCGTATTACAAGGTGTAGGACACTGATTAGTGTTTTCAAATCAGAATGTGGATATGAGCTTGTGTAAACTTGACCCTGATGATGACAGTATATTATTGTCGAAACATGTTGGTCATCTGATTAAAGATACAACAAGAATTATTTGAGACGAGAATTGTTTATTCCCTCCCTGAATAGTGTTTTAGGTAAGATTTATAATTACATTATATAGCTCCACATTGAACATAAAGATCATACACTGTTTCCAATTTTAAGTAAATACATTTTAGCTTTATTACAATTGTATTGTGAAAAATGCAGAAAGAGGAACGAACTTGCAAATTTACTTTTAAAAATATATAACTGATATTGCTGAAACTTTGCCAGATTATGCACATGGCCACAATAAGGTGTAACATAGTTAATTTACTGCTCGACTATTTGGCATCCTTCTCCTTCTCTTCCATGCACTTATAGCAGTCGGCACGAGAGTTGAGACTCCGCATGTTAAGATCATGACGTATGCTACTTCCTAATCTCTATGCATGTACAAGAATTTATTGCGATTATCGACATACTTTTGAGATACCCGGTATATGGTAGGTATTATTAGCACCATTACATCGTTTAAATACACAAGGGTTTTTGTTTCCTAAAAGTTATTGTCTTGTATAGAACATAAACTGAAAAAAATGTATGATGTAAAACACCCTGGCATCCCTTACCTAGTTCTGGAAAACCATTTCCACTTCTTGTACTTTATACATGCATTGTTTCTTTCCTTGAACCTGACACCAAATGTAAGCTATGTATTTTTTAAATTGGTAACATCATTCTACAAGGCAGAAAGTTTTTGCACTGCGCCACACAAGACCAACAAGGGGTACATATTTCATGCATGAACAACGCAATTTCAACTCGCAACAAGGTGAAAAAGTTCCTGATATTGCATTGCAGCATACTATACATGCCTTTTTTCACACTACTAAGTTTCAAATAAAACTTCCAACACTATTTGTAAAATAAAACTTGCTGAATTTCATTTTCTTCTTTTAAGAAACGATACCAACAAGCCAATGAAATGTAAATTAGGTAAAGAAAGCTTTATCCAAGCATTTACGAAATTGTTGACCTATTTCAACAGGGAAAAATCGATATCTTCAATATCCCCATTCAGAAATTTGCCTTGTTGTCGATATTGTATATTAAGTATACCGGTTTCTGGGTTCTGCCGAGAACTACGAATCTCATATCCGGTTTGCTCATTCACGAAAATTCAAATCTTGTATGAGATATGACACAGTTTGCGCAAAGGAAAACATTTATGCGGTGGTTAATTTTTGTAATTAATTTTATTGGGACTTCATCCATGTCAATCATGCCAAAATATACGCCTCGTATGTATATTAGTCTGCTATAGAAAATGGAACATTTTTCTCAATTGTCCAGGCTTCATATTCTATACCCACTCCTCACATCAAGTATTTTAACCCTTTGGTAGAAAATTATTTCATTTTTAATTAGAAAAACCCCATCTCGTACATTATTTCAACACATGAACAAAGCATCGTTTTCTTTGTTTAATAACATTACTAAATAAAAAATTCACTGTGCTGCGAAGTGGAACCAATATCCCCCCAGTGCAAATGAATAATTTGCACTTGCTATAGACATTATTTTTGTGTTTTTGGAGAGTATAATAATGAAATCTCAAAAAGGGAGCATCTGTCTTCACAATATTCCCAGTTGTAAATTATAAGCATGGTTACCATTTTCAGATTGTATATACCTCAGGTTGTACCCAGATGAAACTTCTACACATGATGATGTTACTTTCGTCACCCAATGTCGTAACATACAAGCTGCTAGTTCTCCTCTTGTATTATTAAAAGTAAGGGTGGGTGCACATAAAAATGTTTCATTTGAAAATATTTCCCCTGCATCATCTACACTTGACAATAGCAGGATTTTGGCATTAAATATTGCCTGGGAAATGAGCAAGGTTTTTATGGAAAACTCGATGTGTTTGCACTGTCAGCTCTGAAGGAATTGAAAAAGGTTGGTTGTGTGTGTGTGCGTGTGTGTGTGCGTCATGTTCAATGCGCAGGCACATGTAGCCTATTTCGGCAGTTGGTAACAAATGGAAACGGCAAATTGCGTACTCTCTATATTGTTCACAACTCGCGACGTCGTTTTGCTTTTCTCGACCAGCCTTTCCAATCTTGGATGCCAGTACAGTGTGTGCACTTTTAATAAAGCAGCCATTTCTATTCGATGCCATCCTCGCGCCAAGTCCCCGAGGTGCAAACTCGCAAAAATTACCAGATACGTCCGAATAAACTACATACAGCCGACCGTGGTGTACCCTATAATAATACAGAGCTACCTCACCCTTTTATTCGAGACCAAGTATCTCATGCTGTAAAAACAATGACGAATCAAATGAAAATATAGAGGAGAATGCAGTGCGGCAAAACGCAATCGGAATTTTATCAACACAAGGAAGCAAAAGTCTTTCGCATCCTACACAATCTCCAACCAAGCAAAAAACAATGCTATTTACCGAAATGCAACTCATTACCTAGTAGACCTACAGGCAAGGTACCAACATTTCCCCAAAAAACACATGACATGAAATGGTTTCGTTAAAAGTATGTTTATAGTCAGTCAGACACAAGTTCAATTTTGCATGGCATCTATAATTTTAGAATATATGCAATTATGTATAAACAGATTATTAAAACTAAAGTTTTAAGTTTAGCTGATATGCAACATATATTATTAATTATGTAAATTATTTCATACAAAGTACTACATTTTTTAAAAACCTGTTCAAATTTGTTTGCTATAAATGCAGGTTAAATTGCAATAGCAATAGCTTTATGGTTTTCTTATTACATAAATATAATATGCTAAACTACAACAGCAAAATATCGGATGGATATGTTGATATCGATTTGTATATATGTATCGATTGGGTATCGAAGTTGACTGGTACATTAAAGCTGGTAGTCAACAACTGACAGAGCTAGAGAGTGATGTGTGCTAGTTTCTTTCCTGATCCAACATACACTTCCTGAGACTTGACAAATATATTTCCATGGACAATTTTAAAATATTTTTTGAGGACAAACGGTCACACCAATAAATTCTGCAAACAAAATAAGTTTACACGATTTGAACACCGAAATTGCATACTATAGCATATATTGCAAATTTAGCTACGTACAGATTCATTGTAATGGAAAAGTAAATATACGAGTAATAAGTTGCACGCCTACTTTGCCTCATGAAAAATCGATGTCTGCATGTAAAAGGAAAAAGAAAGCTCAAACTTATCCAACGCCACTAATTCCGCATTTGCCTTAAACCCGTTTAAGCTGATCAAAAACATAGCAGGAGAGAAGCAACATTTCAACATGCTCCATCATTCCGAAAATATATTCACATTGTGGTGATATATTTCTTCGCGTTTCGCAAGAGGCGACAGAAGCAAGTTGTTGCACCGACCGCAAATGCGCATGCACACGAGCGCAAATGGCTCGCAAACGAAAAACGCCCTACACATGCAATTCTCAACTCAAATGCCTAAAATAATAACACGTGTGTGCTGTCACACTGTAAACACCTCTCAAGTTCAAACCAACCAAATAACTTGAGTAATACTCCCATTCTAATTCACACAAGATTCTATGTTTGGAGCGTGCAGTGAAACCTGCCTATGGCGGAATCTGAATAAAATCAAAACCTGTATAAGATTAAAAATTTTGAAATTATACTTGGCCAATTCAATGAAGCATTAATTCTCATAACATTAGCAAATGCATAATTGCACAAATGCATACATATTTTGTAATCCGTTCAATTTCGTAAAAAAATAGATGCAATTTATGTTCATTAAAGATTGACACGGTTTTGTAAAATATTGCTTTACCTTAGCTGAAATTTGACCGCCTCAATGCAAAACCATATATAAAGCAAGTGTTGGAACAAAATCTGTGGAAATAATTACAAGACAGTAGAAACTTTGATAGCTAATAATATTTGACATGGATAATCACTGAAAGGTGTTGACTTTTTTTTTACTAATTTCTATATTAGTGTTTCAGCACTTATTTAATACCAATTTTATATGGTGTAGGATAAGTTTCAGGGTATAGTTTGCAAAACCATGTCAGTTCACCTTTAATATGCTAATTAACAGTGTAAACTAATACCTGACTTTATTGCACTGTACTATACATATTATGACAGCTCTATTGCTGCACTATACAAAATTACAGTTTTCGTTTTTTACACTGTTCCAAACGTTCGTAAGTAAAGAAGTGTGTAGGTATACCTACATATATCAATGCCCTTGTGCCCCAAGCGGAGTGGCATCAACATAAAAGGCAACACAAAAGTGACACAAAGGGCATCGAGTCCCTAAGGCTAGGGGAGTGCTGACACTAGGCATAGACAGCGGCCCAAGTATACGATAATATAAACTATATACAGTATAAATGAAAGGATAACCAACGTTGCTTTCGTTGCATTCAATTTTAAGCTGAAGAGAGCAGTCACATATAAAATGATTACAAATCCAGAAAAATCAATAACAGAAATTTTAAAAATGGGGTTATTATTTCGGTTCAATATGGCAATTGTTATTATTATGCAACTTTGACAAAATGAGCTCAATAAAAAGATATTATTGATTAAATATTAAATCAGAAATGTAAATATATCCATTTCAGTACTAAATGAAAATACAGAGATGCAAAATACTTTTCCATTATTTATTAGTGTACTATCTATCACCTTTGATATTTTGAATTTCGATTTCAATTATGAACGGCACGTATTTACGAGTGCAATATTATGGATTCATCCGATACATAATATCTGCATATATAATCGGATTATGGTCAACCCAGCTGAAAGTAGTTCTTTGTATGCGTGTATTATTTACAGTATTAAAGTCTGCTATTGATTATGGATCACATGTAGCGAAAGAATTTCAAGTATCATGGAAGCACACATTTTCTTTATCCATTTGTGTGCTTTACTGGAAAAAATTTATGCAGGTTTTTCACTATTTCGCACAAACATTATTCTGAGCTAGCGAAATGCAGAAAATAAATGTTTTTAACAGAAATCACATTTGTAATGTTCAGCATATATGTAGCTGGTCGAAATTATAAACACGTGGGCTCATATAAAATGTAAGTTATCTAAATGAAAATCATCGTTGACAGCTTTTATAAGCAGCCATGTTTGTTCATTGCATTCTAAAACAACATCAGTGCTGTATCATTTCAAAAACCTGTAAAAGTACATATAAATAATATATGTACCTACAATGTTTGTTTTTGCTGTAGATCTACCCGTGATAAACATAAACTTGAATAAAATTCAGATACACTTAAAATAAACAGTTGTGCAGTATTTAGTCTTTGAGGCACCTTTCAAAATGAATATTTCCCTCCAGGTGGCGCTGCACAGAATAATAGTATTTGTGCAAAGATAAGGTAATAATATACTCAAAATCGAAACATCCATCAATTTGTTATTTTGACAATCGTTCAACTTGTATGTTAACAATGGAAAACATTAAAACTTTATTAAGGCGATTAAGGTTGAGTTTGTAGATGTAATTAACTCATCCGGTAGGGGGCGCTCAAAACCAACGTACGTCTCTAAAGTACGTGGTCGTTTAGCCCCGCCCACTAAAATGGACACTGTGCATAATCAATGAATAGGGAGAGAGATTTGCTTGGATTGTTATTAAGGCTATTTTCAACATTTGTTTTGAGGATGCTTCGGACGCTAGACGGCGCTACCAACATCCATGTTAACTAACTTAATTATGTGTAAATTTACAGAATGGGTGTGTATACGGAGAATTTCAATAAATTATGGCCCAATCAAGTCATAATTCAAAAATTCACAATGGGATTTCACATTTAAAATTCTCATCAATCCATTCCTGAAAATGAAAGTATAGCAATCTTTACCTTATAATATAATTCTTTGGTTATTTTGACATTATAGCCAGCTGAGAAGTGGTCACAAAGCTTTGTTTGAGCATCATTTTTCAAACTTCGCAAGAAGTACAAGGTTCGCAACACAAATTTAATTATTGGCAAGCGCCAGGCTGTCGTACAACACAACAAGCACTGCATAATCATGCAAGACATCAGCCATAAATTGTGTCAACATAAATTTCGAATATTTCAGTCACCTTCACCTCTGATTTACCAATCAACCATCTATTTTGGCCTAGCTACCATCTTCCCACTAAAATTACATCATAACATCCACAAAATTCCCATTAAAATTGCAATCTCAGAAATAAACAACATGAATATTACATGGCTGGGAACACAAGCTCTATATATATATATACACACAAGTAACTTAATTAGGTCTCTGGCTAGTCCAGTTGTCTATTGATTGCTTGAAAACGAGTCCAGAAACAACTGTATTACGCAACCTTCGATATCACATTCAAGGTTATCGATTATTTCAAATCTTATTCAGGAGTTGAAAATCAACTTCTGTTTATAATCTATTTATAAATTGAAACGGCATTGAAAAACGATTCAGCAAAATTACTTCCCTGCATCGTTCTGAATAGTATATTCATTACTTATGCAATTAACTGTATAATTATTGAAACACCAGCGTATTGGGTAACACCAACATTTTGGGTAATATTTTGCTCAGAATAAAACCGGATGTATTCAATGTCAAATTTTGCCTATTGCACAACACGCGTATAAATGTATGACACAATTCACTACAAAGCAAAAATAAATATGCAAATTTTACCTTCTGCTTGAACTCCTAAGAACGAACACATGGCTACGAAAGTGACGATGAAAACGACATTTCTCAATCTGGAAATCCAAAATTTGGAAGTTGCGCACAATTCATAACAAGTGGTCCTTGTTCTGCACCGATGATTGTTTGTTCGGACATGGCCCACCTGAGGCCACCAACACTTGTCACAGCTCTTGCGATTGCCATCATCAACCGGGTGTACGTGGACGGCTTTAGTAACATTGAAAACTGAATTTAATTCTAAATCATTGTGCGTACTAGTGCAATTGGCGCTGCTGCGCTCCCCATCGTCACAAATTTGCATCTCATCAGCGGCAATCATCATCATCATCGTCATTATTCCATCTCATGTCTCCAAACACCGTTCTATCGACTGCCAACAAAAATCCAACGCTGAACAATTCCTTGGATCGGTGATTGACGGGAGAAAAATGAGAATAAAACTCCACCTCCGCAGTTATCTTAATTGAGAGGTTGACTACGGATGGATTGGCGCGATTATATCCGAGGTGGAACCTCTGGGGACATGGGTGATTGTAAAGATTTGAGCGAGTGAGAACGATGCTCACTGCACGCCGTCCAGATGCGGAATGCCGACTGAAGTGACTCGAACGACCGCGCTGCTTCAACGCGCATGCGCCACAGCATCCACCTAGCCACGCCCCCTCCGATGGAGAAATGTCACCTTATGCGCACGTATCAATTCCTATAATCACGAGGATTCGGCGCACGCAGATATAAGGATTTCCAACCAATTCCTTTCGTTAAATGTTTTCGTCCCAGCCGGAAGTCAATTATCTTTTTGTACAATGTGGTATAATGTACCCTATACACTAGCAATAAGACCCTCTTTCACACAATGACATTCAAAAAAAGTTGCATGAACACTATAGCACTGAAACAAAATGACAATGTTTTCATACAGGTACATCACTTTGCCTGCAATTTATCAACTTTACTATTTGCATTTCATTATACAAAACCATTTCAACTGTCAAAGCTGGTGAAAACTAATTTAGGAAATTTTAATGAAGTGGTGGGCAAGGTACATGAAATTGCATCACTATAACACATGCAACTAGTGTTGCATCATTTTGAATGAAATATTGTAATATATGCATGTAAACACTCATTCAATGCTAACCAGAAGGTACTGCATGAGAAGGATTACAAAATGAAACAAGTACAAGTCAAAAATGTATTGGAAAAATGAAATAAACTGAAGTTTGATTTTTCTATACAGTCCTTCAAAACTTCAACTAATTATCGTATAGCAACAATTCTCCTTTTCCATCATTTCATTTTTATTTTATTCAGAACTACAATTTTCAACGCGCAGCTTTAACCAATCAGCTCTGAAATAAAATGTTATTTTCGCGTAGAATCCCTAGGGGTAAATTCATCACTTACATTAAATTAAATCAGACTGGCATATATTCCAAAGATTAGTTTTCCCTCTAGGCTAATTCACCCAACTTATTTGAAAGAATACGAAAGTTAATCCAGACTGATATTCAGAAAACTTACACGTTTAATTGCAAATTACTATGGTTACCAGTTCAAGTTGCATATGCTAACATTTTTGGAAGCTGTTGTTTTTTTTTAATGATCATTATGTCTGCAGAAAGGTGAACTGACAAGATTTTGTAAAGCTGATAATTAACCTGGACCTTGACCTTGCATCAAAGTTCAAATGTTGACAAAGCAACTGGTGAGTCAAAACCTGTATATGAAAAACATAAAAAGTTTAGCAATATTCAATTTGCTTTCAAATGTCGTTTTGGAGTGTATAGTGACGTCATTCGCATGCATATTTAATTATTTATTCGCAACAATCTTTTTTAATAGTTCTCATGCATACTTTATTTCACCGCTTGATTTACTCGCATTTTTACTTTTCAAATTAGCAATTCACCTTTAATATCATATTGCTGTATATCGATAGCTTGTAAGTTTATGTATATTTGGCGAGGCAAGTTTAGGCCTAATTCCATTTATGGTCCCCAAAGCCAATTTCAGGCAGCTTTGTGAGCAATATCTGTAAATTTTATTCCTATTATATCACCGATCGTTGCAATCAATTTTGCAATCCATCATCAGCCGAAAAACGAGCTAGATTTTTGATTAAAGTTATGAAATGGGTGTAAATTCCGACCCGAGAATTGTGTTTTCACAGCATGAAATTGAGGTGCATGTAAATTCTCACGGGGAAAGGGGGCGTGGCAATGGGCGGGATAATGCGTTGTGCAAGAAGTATAGTGTTGTGAACGCTATTTGGATGCATTCAACCGAAATGAATAATGCAGAATGAACAAAAGGAGATTGTTTCTTCTGCGATGATCATGATGATTTTATATATTTGCACCGTCGACTTCATCCAGGATGTGACCTTATAAATAAATACCTCTATAATCTACTACATTCCATGCCTCAAATGACTTACTTACATCTCCTAGGTTTCATGTACTATGTCGAGAATACTTGTGAATTTTCACATTACATGCTACAGCACAACTACTCGAATATCAAACATGTTCACATCCTTTCTGATATTAAAACATTCCTGCCTGAACCCAATGTACAGTACAGTAGCTCAGTGGGTGAGGTTTTGATATCATTTAATGAGAGATTAATGAAAGTTACTCTTATGTGGGATTAGGTATATTATAATAGTAATATGGCGGTTGTTTTGATAGGATGGCAGAGATTTTAGCAGTTTATGAATGTAATGGGAGAGAACATGAATATTTTTGAATATTTGCACAAGCTGGAAATCATTTGCGATTTAGGTCAAAAATATCATTGAAAATTCCGAAGGTAAAGCATCGTTATTCGAGCAATTCATCAAAACTATTTTCACACTTGTTGGACGTAAATGGGTCAATACAGAGCAGTTAGTCCCTAGTCTCTACTGAGCTGTCAAAACCAAAGTTTTCAAAGTGGGCTAATTAGATTTTGGCACCTTATTGCTTCGTAATTGCGCACATGTTGAAAATGTTGTTTTTTCAAGGCGATTTCAAGCAGGGCATTCTTTATGAAGCGACCAATCAGAATTGACACTTGATCGTCCATATTATTTTCAAAATGCGCTAATGCATTTTTGCAAAGAAATGTAAAAACTTGTTTAATGGTTCATATACGCTTTGATTGATGCTTCACTGAAATTACTTTATTATTTACGACATCTGACAGATTGAATGAAAATGAGAAACGATGACTAGTTGAGTACATGAGTAATAAGTTTCATCATCGCCATCACTAATAACGTTGGGAGTGTTCAAAAATTACTTGAAGAATCAATAATATAGAGGAGGAGCTAGGTACATAAAAAACAGATCGCTGAAGATTGAAGATCTGAGGAAGAAATTTGAGAAAAGATAACGCTTGAAACTCGATTTCCTTCTGAATAATCGATATTATTTAAATGTATGTGAAGCAAACAATATGAATGCTTCAGTTACTTTCCAATTTAAAATACTAGCAGTCGTATTTGTTTTGTCGTTTTTCAATTTTCATGGCTGAGCCTTAAAGGTGACTTATTAAGTATTTAATATTCACAATTCTATTTTTAAAAAAAGGACACTGATCATAACACTGGCTAAATGTTCATAAACAAGGAAATCAATCATTCAATTCGTTATATCTATACAGTTAATAAAGACAAGATTTATAAAATTTATAACAAGATCAACATTGCAATCGATGAACCTAATTTGTTAAAGTTACTTTTCTACTTGGATACTTAAAGGTGAACTGGCAAGGTTTTGCATGCTACCCTTTTGAAATCACAATAAAATGTAGTTAATATCACTAATGTCATTGGTGAAATCTGTTTCTCAATATATATAGTGAACAGAAAGTTATGAGCTAAAGGAGTTTCGTTGTTTTCAAATTTTCTGAGCATGCGCAGTGAAGTGCGCACAACGTATGAGGCACCTGCTGCACCATAACTTGCGTACAAGCGAGCCACCATGTTGTTTGCCCCACAGCAAGCACGTAATGAAGCTACTGGCAAGTTTGGCACACCATACAACATATTCGGTGATACATTAAGGATGTAGATCCTACCGCAAATCTTAAAACTGTTGTAATTTTTTGTAAAAAGCTGCTGCATTAAAAAATCTCACAATTTCAGCGAAATTTAAGAAAATCAGTATGAGCTTATGATTAAATTCTGGTTGCAATTGGTGTCGACAATTCTAACCTTGTCAGTTCACCTTTAACTTCCTTACAAATTTAGACTTATTTTATTTATTGATCGCTAATAAAAACGCTGAAATTTGTGAAATTTAAAAAAAAAAAACAGTCAATCACAATATATTCCAGGATTTTGTGTGAATCAAGTGTGTCAATATATGGGTACATATCACAAATATTAAATACACTTGAACCCCAAAGATGACAACGATCTTTCTAACTTTAAGAAGTGAGGAACGTGACAACAATAGTTAATCAATAAGGTGACAGTTGGAGAATTTGAATCACGTGGCAACAAGATCTGACAAAATGTGGCAAAATAAATAGGGACCAAAATTTTGCTCACAATGTGAAAGCGTCTTCTATAGCACTGCGTGCCAGCAATGTCAGAAAAGGGAAAGAAAAACAACACATCCAATAGTGCTGGTAATTGTCCACTGTATAGATCGAAAAGATAAACATTCGGTCAAGTAACCCTCGAAAAGTTAGGTGCTACAAATATCGATCGCTAATAAACTTATGCTTTGTATACAGCAATGTGCAAGCACAGTAAGCTAGTATTATATGTTGAGAGATTTAATAATCAATACTTGCAATTACCTACCTAGTTCACCAGCCAAGAAGGTTCACATTATATTTTGTCACAATGATTTTATCGTGGTTTCAGCTAAACATTGCAGATTTAATTTTATATAAACGATTGCTGTTGCTTAATTGGTCTTATGGAAGAAGTCAATATTTTATTTCAGACAGGTTTACCCGTAACTATATTCTGGGATAACATAATTTTAGTATCCCAATATTTAAGCTTCCTAACTAAGAAAATTAATTTCAACACACTGTCTTATATTCGGGCAAATTTCTTTGTGATGTCAATTAAAACAGCGTTTAAAAATGTGATTCACAAACATTAAATGCGCAGCTTGGTCGATCGGAGTAAACGGACAACATAAACACCATCTGCCTCACATTTACTACGTTGCTGGTGAGTTGGTGAGACCAAATTGGCTGCAGCATTACTGGAAGTGCACCGCACTGGCCGCACTTGCAATCACTTACTGAGCATCGATAACCCAAGATTGCATTTGTCACACCAAATGGCCATACAAAGCTCATTAACCTTCAAAACCATGACCTGCCACTTGCTACATTTTTCCAACAAAGACGATGAACTTTGAAATTAATTATGATGGAGTATGTACAATGGATGATGTCGTTATAATAAAAGTTGTATACGTTGTAAAATTATAAATACAGTAGAAGCAGTCAGGTCTATGCATGATATATAAATATTCAGTCCAACTCGGAAATGGGGAGAATGACTTCATGAGGTCAATAAAGGAAAAATATTTAATTAGAAAATTAAAGGTGAACTGAAACGATTTCAACAGGTACTACACTGAAACCAATGCCTACCTATACCAATTAAGTAAAACTATGACTATAAAGTATAAGTGAAACAAAATCTTTTTGAAAAGTAACAAGAACTTCATTGCTTGCAAATGTCTCAAAAGCAAAATTTGATTTTACAATAAAGAACTAAAAGACACGTGACTAAATTTTCACGCATATTCAATCAAGTCTTAAACATTTCTAATACAAAATGAGTTTCTCCAAAATAAACTCGATTTTCAAGATTTCTATTCACAAGTTTCCTGGCGCTAGTTCCCAGAAGTGTCGTGTGGAGGCGCTGCAGTTGTTTTTCTATATCTAGCAGCACCATAATGGCGCCGCAGCACCACTAAGAGCAATGCTAAAACGTATGCTCTGACCACAGCTCCACCACACGGAAAAACCCATGAAACACGCCAGGAAACTTGTGAATATATCTATACAATTCTGATTATATGAATACTATTCAATGTCCATACTTTGACTCACATTTGATGTAATTTTCTGTGACATTTACTTGCTAATAAAGGTTATGTCGTATTAAGCGAGGCAAAATAATTAATAATTGGTAGAACATGTTTGACGCTGAAGCCGAGTTGTCTCTTAAATATCCAATGCAGTTATAACCGAGTTGGACTCTATACCATTTTACTGTCGGAGACTCATTAAATAGAAAATTTATGTAAAAAATATAAGTTCCGTTTCTTTCCGTTGGAAACACGTTAATACAATCGTTTAAATGGTTGAGACGCACAACACTTTGTTAATTTTCTCCATTTGCATGCAAATATTCCCTTGGTAATCCTTGTTGCATGCTAAAGTTCATTAGGGACATGACAACCTGAGGATATACCTTCAAATGACAGCGCTTTTAAGAATTATTATTTAATTGAAGCGTCCAGCGTCAACAAAAGCGGCCCTAAATTGGCTTTACTGCGAGACATTTGCGTGTTGGGGCAAAGCCCACCAACAACACAGCCCTCCCCCTCCAACAAACCGCAATGTCAACAGAAAACATTTCAGCACATCATTGTAACGAAATTTGCAGCATTCCTTTTGGCGAAGTACCGTCCTTTAACTTGACCGTCATTTTGAAACATCTTGCCACCCAACCATTTTCATCACATAAAAGTTTCTCCATAGGGAACTTAATTAAAATAGCGCTCGCTTGTTATTTACGGAAGAGACGTGTCGCTGGCAACACACCCCAACATCTCATTCCACCCAGAAAAGTTGTACTAAAACAATTGTCAGGTCAGAAACTGCCAAGGCAAAATGTTTATTGCAATTTTAATTATAAAAAATACTAATTATACACAAACTGTGCATTTTAACGTTGGCTTTACCATTTTCATTGTAGGCTCATTTATAATGTGTTAGAAGGGTCACAATAACTACTTAAAAACCGATTATCAGGGTATTGTTCAAAACCACGTCAGTTCACCTTTAAGGAGCATTAGTGCAGAGAAACGACATTCATCACAAAGGAAAAACAAGCAAATGATCATGCAGAATTTATGTTTCGTCGGTGTAGCAGGTTATTTATGAGAAATATCATCTAGGTCATATCTTTTGGTGTACAAATATATACTTCACTATGAACACAACATATAATCAATGACGATAACCAGGTATATTATACTATAAATTACCGACTTTCTTATCTCACCAATACTTATGCTAAGGAAATCAATTTGTATACATAATATTTGTCGGTCGGTTTTTGCAACAAAGGATATTGGAATTTGATATTTTAACATAACCATGGTAACTATCAATTACATTTTTTGGGGGTTTTATCTCTTGGTTTCATACAGGAATAAAAATCTGATACATTTTGATTAACCACCGGGAAAGGCCAGTTATATGAACAAGAAAGATAAACGTGAAAGAAGTTGATATATAAAGCAAAGAGATATTCTGTAAAATTCTATATAAAATCAAGTCTCATGAGGCTCAGGTTACATGACATTAATAATTTGAAGTCATCCTAAAAATATCTTAACTGGAGCAATCCCAAATTTTTGCCCACATCCCTAAACTTCATGCAACCAAATATGTAACATACTTCAGAGGAGGAAAAGCATCCGCCGGAAGTAGGTAATAGTAACAACTCAAAATTCTTTTTATTTTGCTAAGCTTCGGCGCCAGTGGGAAGTCCGAGGTGAGGGCCATCACCCTCTCAACGAAAATGCAAAAAATCATCTGGAAAATTATGACAGTGCTATGTGGCAACCAAAACTTGCCAGCTTAACTCTTACAGCTGAAAAATGTTTACCGAAATAGAAACAACCTATACATAGCCTACTTTGAAAACTTTTAATAAACTTTATATACTATACTGCATATAAAGAGGTATTAACAACAAATCTCACCAAAACTGCAACAGAAAACGAAATTCTACCGGCTTTCTCCTCGTGGATTTTGAATATATTCTGTGACAATTTATTAAGTGTTTGTATTCAAAATGTTAAAAACACATACACACGTTTATACTATGATACATATTGGGAACAGCAGAATAAGCAGTAAAAAACATCTGAATATATAAATAAGCTTGTAAAATTATATGTGCGCATATAGTATGATATATGCATGTATGATATTTATTCTATAATAAATTGCAAATATATGCTGACAAAATAAGTGATTGAGGTGTTGGGAGAAAAGGCAAAAATATATGTGTTGTTATGGGAAAGGTTCCAAGTACTAGTCCCAAAAGAAAACGCATGCCATATCGTGAGCGAGTTGTAGTGTCAAGAGATCAACTCTATCGTTGCAAAAATACAACTTTCCATTTTTGGCTCCAAAGTCTCACATGTACAGTAGATAGCTTTATCAGTCAAAACTAAATGACACAATTTTATAAACTAAAAATCATGTTAGCCACACTCTATCCATCATCACAATCCCTCATTTCTACCTCATTGCTATACCCATGCAGATCTTTATTAAACCACATTCCCTTTGACAGCATATTTAATTTTTCCATTCATTATGTAGAGTATAATTAAACTTGATAAAACATTCAGAACATTATGATAGGTGAGTTGAACATGAAACACTAGGTCAAACGCATTAGCCAAAATATTGTATATAACTGCAATTGCTTCCTGTTTTTGAATGATATGGAAACGCAAATTATGCTGCACACACAATTTTGTTTACGCCTTATTTCAATAAAATAAATTACTTTTTTATCAATCACCAAACACTTTACATGACTCGTTTATAACATGAGGTGTCATCAACAATATTTCCACATCTATAATATGATGCACACTTGTGCGACCTCAGTCGAGCAACGAGGGAATTAAACAGTTCATGAATAATTTAGCACAGCAATGAATTTAACGTACGTCGATGAAAGGAAAAATTCTAATCGACCCATGCAAGGCAGTATAGCAGTTGGTATAAAACCCGAACATCAGTAGCGCCACCAGCGGCCCAAAAAGGTATGTTTATTTTCTTGATGGAATCCATTTTGGTCGTGGGATCTTTTGGATAAAACTACAAGCCTGCATGCAATAAAACCGGAAAACAGCTGTAAATAGTATACAAGTTGCACATAGTAAAGGATTATTCCAAATAACTAAACAACAGAATAGCAAATCGAACATTTGCAATGCCAGATTTCTTTGAAAAATGTCACCAAACTTTATTGGGAATGGCCCAAACACATTACACTCGGACTGTCAATGGTTAAGGCCTTGCATACATTAGTTTCCCTCCCCACCTGTTTCCATTGTGAAGCCTAGTACTCAGTTCACATTTTTCACTATAGGCCTACTATGATCAAGCACAAGAATGGACTAAAACGGGTGGTTGGGGTTGGTTATTGGGGCGGTGAAAGTGCCCTACGTCTATAGCAGAAGGGCAATTATCAGATTAACGCACCCACAAAAACTGGTTTACTACCTCCTCCAAACCACCCCTTTT
>JAQFZQ010001830.1:0-16943 GCA_034696005.1 Glomeris marginata
GGCCACGCCCATGCTGCGTTACGATTTGCTACTTCGCCTCTTTTTTTTTACCTATCTACGGCCCGGAACTACTATAGTTTGAGATTGGCTAGTCGCAGCCATAGCTCTCATAAGATCCCCACCCACATTTTTCCTACGCCAGTTGCCATAGTTATAAGCTCCAATGACCCTTCTCAGCTTTGTCATTGCAGATCAGCAGGAACCCTCCCCCCTATCTCAAATAATCTTAAAAAGTCTTGTACTATCATGGACACATGTGGTTTTTTGTTGTCGAGTCCTGTTCATATAAATGTATAGGCAAACAGATGCAAACAGCAAACAATACTTTAGTACATATACAAAAATCCAATATGTAACATTACCCATGCTAGTTTCCTTTTTCTTGTGCGAAATTTTTTACATGAATAATTTAACTTTGGCATAACTCTCCAGACTAGTTTGGTAAGAATATGATTGTGAATTGCAAACCGGATGACTAGCAAGAGATATGGCCAGCCCTTGTGATTAATCCCTTTGTACAGTAAGTAGTCCAACGTATTCATCACAAATCTGATCTTGGAAACACACTACTACTCCGTGATTCAAAAATCCACACAGCCGACCATGTCGTAGACACTGGCAACATATCTGATTTTCAAAGTCTATCTCTGTTGCCCTTGTTGGTTTTCTTGGGTGCCACTATTCATTGTTGTTTAGTCCTCCAAGTGATTAGTCTGGGCATCTGCTAGTGATCTTGCTGCAAAATTATTACCAGGAGAGCGACATTAAAAATATAGAACATTATCGCCATCTTTTCAAGTTGTGGAGCTGTTGAGCCAGATGCTCGCCCTGGAAAAACGTAACAGTCAATTTGATATTAGGCAATGGAAAGATTGTCATTGCTTCGCCGCAAACCAAGGAACGACTGATCAATGTGAGCATGAAGAACAGAGTGGAAAGAATGTGACTGAAATTTGCCAAAGTTGATTGTAGATGAATAAAGCGCAGTGAGGCAGGAACGAGGTGAGTAAGTTATACGAGGCTTTTATGAGTGTGGCTTACCAATAAGTGAGGGTAATTCTGTGCTGAACCAGATGATGGAAGGGGCAGGGGTGCTAAGTTTATCGAGGGGTGCTTCCTCAGCCTCAGATGTTGTGTAGTCACTAGTGTCGTTAGTGGTACCGTTTCCTATTCGGAACGGTGATCGGTTAGTGGGAATATTAGTAAATTATGTGGTACTGCAGTGCAACAATAGGCGAAGTGACCGAATAATGCTAATAACAAGATCCACTGCCCAGTTTCAGTTGTTACAGGTTGCATTTTAGAAATGATTTGTGCTTAGAGCCATTATGCGCAGTATTTGGAGAAGTAATTGGAGCAATCAGCATTTTCAACAAAGTCATAACTCAAATATTTGTACTGTAAATACTAAATGTTGGCTCTACAAATATCGACTTTGTCAATAATGAATTGATACATATACTTGTACATATATACATTTTTAACCGTGGAAAGTCAGATCTCAAGCTGTTAATATTTTACTCACTGAAATATGATTTGGATGATTAGCATATTTTGTAATATTTATTGTATGGCAAGTTTTGATTTTTATCATTATTAATGATTTTCTTCAGAATAGCACAGTTTAATATCATGTAATATTCATGGTATTATTCATAGCACATTATGCATTAATTTCCCATCTACTGTCTGGTTTTCCAAGTCTCTGGAAATTGTATCTATTGGTACCATCAATAATAATTATTATAATATGGATATTTTTAAATTTTTTTTGGTTGATATTTTGCATGTCCCGAGTTCCCTTTCAGATCAAAGTAATTTTGAGTAATTTCCTCATCTGATGTGCGGTTTCATTTACTTAACGCCCCAATGGATTTCGGATTGAGGGTTTCACTGTGGATAATTGCATCACGTGACCCATTATATATATTTTTTCAATTTCATCAACTTACAATATATACATAGGATGCGTGGGTTTCAGTAATTTCAGAACACAGATCACATGATATCACCCTCAATTCTAAATTACAGCAAAACTATTTACAAACAGTCCTTCGACTGGAATCATTTCAGGAGCCATGGAAAACCAGAAATTGGAGTATTTATTGAAATTTTGAATGCGAGATTTTCACCAAACCTCCACGTGTCAGATAAAAATATGTAAGGGAGTGCAAATCGCTTAGCTTTTTATACTAAAATACACTGAGATAATGGTGTAGTCGATTACATGATATTGAATTTTACCCGACCAATGTGCAATATTCTGATAAGATATTTCACTGCAGCGATTTATAGAAGAACACTTAATGAAATGTGGATTCTGAGTGCACATATACAAGGTCGTACTGATTGTCCCAAACATAACCTTAACAAGTGTGTACTATTGTGGGTAAGAAATTTCCCTACATAGTATAACATTAGTATATGATATACCCTGCAAGATTGAGGGTTGGCCTTGCTTTTAAGATACGATGCATTTGGCGGTGAACTTGGCGAAGCACTGAGTATAACTCAGTATTTTGGAGATCATCGGGCAGCATCATCCATGGACGAATGTGTTCTCGCAAGATTAATTAAATACTGGCAAGCTGCGTCTTTGCCCCAGTTCATAGCCGACGCAGTCACGTGTTATTTATTTTATCGCCATGGGTTATATCTTTGCAAGCTGGTGCAGAGTCGGCTAGATCATGTGGGTCTTAAATAATATCTCGCTACGACGGCCAATCATCCTCGCCTGACCGAATAAAAAGGCCACAAGGCGGTAAATTGGTCTGAATGGTCAGACCCAGCTCAGGAATCAACAGTGCAAGATACGTTTTACTTCTCAAAAAGTCACTATGAAATCTTAAAGCTCAGCAGTATAATCCTAAACCCCATTATTTTGACCTAGCTGCTCAAACTCTGATGACACTGAAGGTCAAATGGAGTCTTTTCAAGGCAAATTGTTAGCAAGTTATTGGTTATATATACCATGCAAATGAAGTACTTTTAATCATAAATGTAAATGGATAGGTATACCTAAACCTTCAAGGGAATATTCCCTGAGAGATAAATATGCGGCAGGCACTATTTCGGTATTATTGCATGCTTTATCAGTCAATCTGATTCAGAATTTCCTGCTGCTATTTTCAGTTACTAACCATGTAATGTGTGTACCTAATATTTACTTTCAACCACTTGTTTGATTATCTACAAAGATTTAGGCCACATTTTTTGCGCGTCAATACATTTCACGATCACCTGCACTTGTTGATTCTAATTTCGCCTGAGTGCTTTCCTAGTGTCTATCTGAACAGATTGAGTTGCTCGCAAGCATGTAGTTATATTACTACACCCCATATACTTTCTTACATTGTACTACCCTTGGTACTACAGTAAAAATGCACTGCACCTGTCCATAGCTTTAACATGATCCAGTGTAATTTTTGATCATTTCTTTCATCTTGGCTTTAATACTGCATGATTAGGCAAGTCACACCTTTCTTTGAAGAGGGGCATAATGTAAGAATCCTGTTACTTAAAGTGAATGACTATATGGGACATTGAATTAAGACTTCATTTTGCAGCCATAAAAATTATACTCTGACTTATATATTCTGAAGATTTCAATTGTTGCATTAAAATTAATTCCTTCCTTTCATATTTTTATATTTAGCTATGCCAATGTGTAATATCTACTATTGCTGTAATATATATACATAATTGTCCATTACAATAAATGCACTTTCATGTACGCACAAGTTATTCGAAATTATGTAAATATATTTAAATTGACAATATTTTCCGTCGTTTCTGTTGGGCGCTGACCTTGTCACGTGATTGTTATATATTTAGATTGGATTTTGACCCGTTTTAGGTGACGATGTAGATGAGTATTACAAGGTATTACGCAACCACGCAGTGTGCATGTCGCAATTTTCGCTCTGGTACTTTTTCACTCACCTGAAATATATACATCTTTGTCACTGGCCGCGTACTGTACATTTGGGATTGAAAATCTGCATTCAAATGTGACTTTACTAGCTAGTTTGCTGTCTTCGAAGAGTCGATGTGCTACGACCGCATAGCCACCCTGTTCAGAAAGTTGCGAGACAACAGTTGGTGTTTCTTTTAGAAGTACATTTTGGGCAGAGTGGATGAAAATGCTAGCTTCTGGCTCAGGAAACATCCCTTGGGACTTGCAAGTCACGTTGACTGTATTTCCACCAGTTTTTGTGATGTTTATGTCCACACTTGTAGCAGGAGCTGAAATTTTGGATCCAAAAACACCGCAAATGAACGAAAGTTCAGCAACAACGCCTTGCAAGTTTTGTTTGGAACGAATTATGTAAGTCAAATTTTATTGATAATATAGTTTAGTAAACAAGTGTTTGCTATAAGTTGTGAAAATTAAGACACGAGTTTTGGATTGGAACACCAAATCGTTAATGCAATGGTGTAGAAAAATGGCGAAATTGAACACTATAACAATGCTACATTTCGTCCAAGGTCGTTTTCCTTGGGGTATGTAACTTTTAGGAACCTGTTCATGCATCCAGCTTAAATTTATTCATGCAAATGTTTGTCTATGATTAGCATGATCCAACAGCAGATTCGTCCTGCCATAGCTTTCCCTACCACAGAAAATGCAGAGCTTGCATAGTTTTTGTGGAATGTTGACACCCCCTCCGTAAGAGTTACAAAATAACCTGAAAATTATGTTGACATGCGAGCTGCCGGCAAGTGCATGCCAATACAAACAAAATATCTGCGTGCTTACTAATATTATTTTTGTCAAGTTTACGTTTTCCAGAAGGATTTTTTCATATATAAACTATATACATAGCATACCAACCACATTTTCAATTATCTCACCGTTATAATTCTTGCCCATTGTCAAAGATTTGGGCAAGGAAAACGAAAGAAAACCATAATGATCGATGCGCACAACTCACATGAGACCAATGAATATATGCATGATAGCATCTCGGATCATATTTTCAATGGACCCACTTGTTGTCTTGCTTGTCACGGACATTTGAGCCGTATAAATTGAAGAGTATATAGTTTCACAAATGTTTTGCTGTGGTCTACTTACCGTAAACTACAAATGCCTTGGATTTTTCATCTTCGTTTTGATTAGATGACACTTGACATCGGTAATTTCCGCCGAGTTCAACTGTTGGATTGACGATCCTCAATGCCCTATACATTGTGAGATTGTCATCGGAAACTCGGAAGGTTAGGTCCAGGCGATCACGTAATCGTCCAGCGCTCTGTGGGAATCCCTGCTTAGGGATCCATTGGTAGACAGGTTCTTTTGCAGTGTTCATGAACCACTTGACCACTAAATCGTCCACGTCCTTCTCGTCATAACTGTAATCGCAGTCCAATATTGCTGATGGTCCTGTGCCATTCACCATAGGCTCTGGTGCCTTTATGTTGCGTATTGATACAGCTTCAATACCTAAATGGATAAAAATAATAATCACAACAGGGTGATGTAAATCGTCGTTAGGGAAAACGTTTATGGGTACAGTGAAACTTGTGTATGTTGACCACTCGCGGGTCCACGAAAATCCTGTCAACTTTAGCAGGTGGTCAACATATCACGATATGCATAGAAAATGAATGTAGGGCGCTGTATTACTAGCATGCAATACTTATACACACCAACAATGGCAGCCATAATTAAAATTATACAGTAATACAGTTCTGGGTTAATGAGCGCCACCTTTGAAAGTTTGACAGCCAACATGAAGTTAATTGACCAATGACGTCAGAACATACCCCTATGACCAGGAATTGCAGAGAAATTCTTGCCTATGGGTTATTCCTTATCTTTCTATATACAGTGGTTAGGTGACATTTCCGGCAATGGGTTGATTAGCAATATTTCATCTACCATAGCCCTTCTACAACTCCTATGAGTTTGTATAACATGTATTCATTAACGCCCTGTGTTGCTTTAATTAACTAGCCTAAGCATACATATGTATCTTTTAATTCGTCCAAATAAAAAATAATCTACGTTTCGTTTGAACGGTCTAACAAATGTATACAATTTGAATAAATGTCAGTGGATTACTCTGTACAGGATACGTTTACATAATAAACTCAGCGAGTGTTGTGTTTTTGAATTTTGTTGAGCGCAAGATACAGCTACATATTTATTATGCATTACAAATCCCACCAAGCTATCTTTTTTGATCCATTATAATGTGATCTGCAGTACATGTTTGTTTTAGAAGTGGTCTATCTATTCATAAAGCAAAGCTATAGGGAGTCGGTTTTTTTTAAAGGCATAATTAGCATTACAACGGGACGCAGAAGGGAAATTTATGTGATCGTCATGCTGTTTTCCATAATGAAAATTGAAATGTATTGCCCTGAACTGTGCCAAAAATATCACAATGATTATACCATATTAGATAAATTTCGCCATTATTGCGCAAAGATTGTCTGTGTAGCCTGGAAACAAATATACTGTTAATATCGTTAATGGGGTGCAGAGGATCTTTAAAAAAAAGAGCCTAAAATGCGAATCACTTCTTGGTAATTCATCACAGGAAAATTTAAGGTAACTATGGTATATTAAAAAGATTAGTGCATGTACAAAAATGTATCCGGTTAATATTCATAGTTCTTAATGAGATAATCGCAGTACCATATAGGATGAGTTTAAAGTTCCTAATGCAAAATTGGATTCAATGTAGCTATACACCATAAAAAGTTTCTGAAACTATGAAATGCAAACAGTATACAACGGACAGTATTTGCATGTAAATTCGTAAATGGGCCTTAAAAAATTTGACCTCCAAAAAACATGTCTGGCATGAAGAGGATGAAATTCTGGACTTCATCCAAATGACCATTTGGACAACCTTTTCAGGGTTGTTACTGTGCAGCTATTTGATAACGGCTTCAATAAAGTTAAGTGGTGAACCTAGTTTGTCTACTTATGCTGCAAGAAGCTTTCGTCCAAAAGATATAGATTATATTACTTGGAATGTTTACACGAATATTGATTTGTACCCGTCATGGTGGGCAACAAAGCTCACACAGAATATGAAATTGTATTGGATTTGGCCTGGAACTTATTGGTGCCATGCCTATTATCTTTTTGGTACTGGTTTTTATGGAAGAATTGGTATGTCTTCTTAGTCACCCTGTCAGAAAAGGTCTGAAATATGATTTCATATCCTGGGCTGAACATAAATTCATGGTTTAAAACGTAATATTGTTGGTCGATGAAAGGTCTCCATGGCGTTTCTTTCAACTGCTGAGTGGGTCCGGGTATATGGCCCAGCAATTGGAAATGTCAAGAGGAACGTGTACACTGTCTGGGAAACAGCTGGGTGAATGTGTCACGTGATTCGAGTAGCTCTGAGATTTATTCGGTGACAAGCCAAAAGGATATGTAGTTTTTCTCTCAAGAGAATCCACATATTTTCTATATTTGATCGTTTGCTATGTATGTATATTAACTGAAGGACAGCTGAATGAAGGCAACAAACAACTGTTCAAGTGGGAAACGTGTGAAATGAACCTTTCATGCTAGTGTTTAGATTTATTGTGTGGTGCACTTAACGAAATTGGGATCTTCCAGACAGTCGATGCATCAGACTTGCTCCTGATACCATGTGCACTGTATTGAACACATTTGGACGTTTTTTTTAAAATTCAATCATCTTAATCGCATGTTAATTAAAACGTACGTTGAAATCAACAACGAATATATTAAGTATGCCCTCAAACGATTTGCTCTGCTGAGTGCTTTACATACATATAATTGTAGGTTGAGCTAATAACTAGGCATAATCACAAAAATGGGATTCGTTTTTACATATTAATCTTCAAATTGTACATTTACATTAATTGTGACCTTCAATTATACTCGATTTTATATTGAAAACAACCAGTATGACGAATTGATTACAGCTAAAACATTGAAGAGCAAATAATATTACAGTAATGCATGATATTTCAAATTTTTCTCAAATGATGTGGAGTAGGAACCTACTCAACCGAATCCTGATTTGTTCGCCATGCAGGAAACATTTCTATGCAGAGAAGCGTTTTGCCACATGACCCAGAGAAAAGTTAATTGGCTTTCCTGCCGAACTACATACGTGACAAATCGATTTTCTGCCACGTATACTTTCAGACATCTATTGTGAGTGGGGAATCAATAAAAGAATTTGAAATGACATTTCCAAGAATAATTTTCGGTGGCCTACAAATTTCAAAATGTCACATAGCAGCATTCGACCTGTAGCAGTAAAGATAAAAACAATTGATTTCGCTGCAGGGCAGTTACAAGATCACAGGAAAAACAATTTTGTGATTCTGCATTGTCAATAATTAAATTGAAATGGAAACAAATAGTTGCACATGATTGCTATCTAATTGATTGAACTTGACACCGTGTAGAGCTGGAGGGAGCCTTATTGTGGGGAGCATCACATTACCTAGTATTTCAGTTGAAATGAATTGAATTGCAACTTTGTTGTAGTACTTGGATTTTCATTTGAAACCCAGCTCGAAATAGATCTCTGTATCAACAATGAAAGGCTTCAGGTCCAAATTACAGGCCAACTGTCTGTACATGCCTTGCAGCATCATTCATGCAGTAACTTCGGAGAAATGTCTGTGGTCATTCTGTCCTAGATTTAAGCAGGCTGTGTTGCTACAATACTTACTTATTTATTACTTCTTAAATTGCTAATGATTTCATTTTATCTGCGGTATAAATGGCAATATAAACATATTTAGGGCACGTAAATCAATGGTCCATGAAACTGGTCTGCGCAATCGGTTATGCTGCAACACTTAACTCTCCGGAATTTGGTGATTCGATTTATAAGTTAACATCACAGTAGAATGTTGGATTAAAACAGCGATGAATATTTATGTGATCGTATTTTTTTCTTCTAAAATTTGTACTCCATATGTCATGTAAACAGGAATGAGATAGAAATTGTCGTATTCCTCTTGGTTCCCTATCATTTAAGTTGCACACCATAATTCAAGTTGGTGTTAATATATCACTTTGGGCAGGGTAGTGGTACACGGATATATACTTGTGGAAGGATGAGAGAAGTGGAAATGGATGATAATATATTTCAAATGCTTTTTTCTAGCAGTGTTCCATCCATGCATAGAGGCTGACCTATGCAGCACAGTACTGTGCCAAAGAGGCACATTTTTAGCACTTGGGGAGTCGTAACAATGTATTCATCGGTTATTCCCTTTCGTATCATGGGTACTTTGTATTATTTGATGGCATTTTGACGACTGCCCCTTGTCTTGGTGGAGAAAACGTGACCACCATTTGTCGACCTGACAGAACTCCCATATGGGCCTATTGTATGCCCTGCATAGATAGCACAGATGCTGGATTGTAGTGTACTATACAAACAAGCATATTAGATACTCAATACTTTTATGTGTATTTATGTTGACTATAAAATAACAGGACTGATTTTCTGAATCCAGGGGAAGCACCATTTGACCTTGGTACCTAAACTTCCTACTCTGCTTACTCGGTTAGTAAGCATACAATTCATTTTTTCAGTAAACATATTGTCTTGCAAGAATTTTATAAAACTATAGGTGGCATGTTCAATTAAGACAATTTATTGTGCTAATGTTATTGGAGTGAATGACCTGAAAATTACAGGATATTTAGTTCGGACATCAAGGTCAAATGGTTTTACCTTGGATTCGGTCATTGGATTTCTCCTGATATAAAAGTTTTAAATCTGAAGTGCTGAACGATATTATTATAATATTTGTGTTTTATTATAGTCCAACCTGTAATAGCTGCAGTACAAACCGAGAGGCGAAAAATTGTGGTGGATGCCAAAAAGAAGTAGCATGCATTAAAACTGCACATATTTTAAGTGGGTAACGAACCGCAAGATGCAAATTATGGTGTTATTACAGCAAAACCCCACAACATAAAGTGTGCATAATAATTCTTTGGAGTTAGTCGGGTCCATGATGTAAACACCAAAGGGGTGGAGCATGATTACACTTCATGTATACACGATTTATGGATTCAGTATGTAATATATTATTCAGTAAGTAGCATTTTATTAATTAATTTATCAATTGTACGTGCATTGAATGCTAGTTACATCTCTAAGCTCTAAGCAACCATAAATTTCGGTGTTCCTCTAAACCAAAATCTAATAGGGAAGAATTAGTTTATTTCATGGTGTGTACACATTCGTTATATAAATTGGTGCTTAGTAACATCCACTGCGATGAATTCAATTTGGTGCCCTATATTTATGTCAAATATAATTTGAATGCATGGTCCACTATCATTTATGCTAACCACTTATAAATCAGAGTTGAACTGGGAGAAATGTAATATGGTCATATTAATTAAACCATTGTGAAATTTCGCTAGCATATAAAGCAAAATCTGTGGAGGGGTATGTATGCGTAGAAAATGTACGTTGTTTACACTGTATATTCGAATTGGAAAATGAATTCCTTCATCACGAGGAACAGCTGATAGCAACTTATAGGCTCAAACTATACGGAAGTTAAGGAAAGACCAAATGGAGGTATTTTTGATGGAAAAACTCGTAAACTCTGGCGAAAGAGAAAAGGTCGAATGCAGGATGCACTGGAGACCTAAGGGCCCTCCTGGGCATCCTTACGTGGCCATGTTGCATTTTTTGGCCGGTTTGATATATAGAGAGAGAGGATATAGAGGATGTGCCCGCATCTCTGAGCAAGAAGCTCAATGGGAATAGGTCTACTTTTTTGGAAACTGTGAGATACCCAGAGGTAAAGTTGCGATGGCTATGTTCACAGGGTAAGAGAGATACCAAATGGTTCTTTTTCAGTGGCAAATAGCGAAAAGCTCGTTAGCAGGTTGATTTGACAGGAAGCCAACGACGTCTATTAACGCTCAGCAGATTGATGACTATAGCAAGTCTATACTCTACAGATTGGCACCAAAAAGTCATTTCAGAAATTTTTATATTCGAGCAGAGATTAACTTAAAAGTAGACTGTACTCTGACGTTTATTATGGAAAAGTTGCATAAAACATCCAATTCACTATTTATTCAGTCTATTGCAGTGCTACCACAAATGGAAATTTTGAAGATTTTCTAAATTATCACACTTTTCTCTTGTTTCAAAATCTATTTTAATGACTTCCATGTTTGTCTAGTGGCTGTCAACATGATATGACACTATTGAATGGCTGAAAATCGTTTGATAACTGCTTCATTTTATGTGTCGAGGAACAACATGGCTCCTTTCCAGCTTGGTCTCCATAATTACTGTTCTTGTGATCAGTTTCTCTTAAAACCATTCATTGTACAACAGACAATTAAACAATACTAAATTGTAACGTTTAGTATAGAAAGGTGCTCAAGACTAAGCTCCTGAACCAGTAGCAAAGTGAAACAAGGATATAGGGAATATTATAAATTGGAAGACAGGGTATTCATAAATTTACTCCTGGGTTTGAAACCGTTATAAATCTGGAACAAAAAAATATTCAGAGAAACGTGTTTTTGCACTGACAGAGCAACTTAATAAGTTTTTTACCACCCACTAGATTGTACCAATTGTCGAAAGATGTTGTTGCCTGCATTGGTTGAGGGAGTTAAAATCAGTGCAAAGGCGATAGTACCTCCTTGAATATGGAGGTACTGCACCTACAGAGTTGTTCCTTTGGGGATATATGAAGGATCAGGTGTATTCTTGAAGTTGATCTATCATACCCTGTTGCTAACGTTCAAGATTTTGGCTTTCGAATTACGGATGCCATTTCATCAGACACCCCAGATGCTGGAAGACACATGGTGTGAGATGAGTATACCGTTTGGACATGTTTTTGCGCCACCAGAGGTGCTCATGCTGAGATTTAATAAAATTTGTCGAGTTGCCCTGTTCAATAAAAATATTCTCATTTTATTGTCGTTATGGTTTCCTGATTTGTAACATTTTCAAACCCAGGAGTAAATTTATGAATTATACTCGTATACTGGCATTTTCAACTAATGTTCTGATATTCCCAGTTGTAATTAATTTGATGCGAGCACACATCTGATATATTTAATGAAATGTATATCAATTATGCGCAGCATTGCTGTGATGCGTAACTTGCATGTATTCTACCACCTGTCACTGTCTCATTTGAATTCACTGAGCTCTTTAGCGCATGTCATTTAATTGTAATTAACGACAGTTACAATTTCTGGAGCGAAATAAATATGGAAAGTAGTAGTATACTTAAAAATTATGGTGTGATTGTAGTGAAACGTGTCTTTTGCCATTGCACCATATTGTTTTTTAAATATAAAATATCTCATTTTTGCAACGTCCTAACGACCTTGTGTTGTGCTACTGCAACTCATTAAGTATGGTAATTTCGCCTAAAGGCTAAAATTATGTTCGTATTTGATCATGCTAATGTTCATCTTGGTTCCACATTGTTCGTAATTGTCAGACCCGTAGACTGCACAGTTGACAAGATCAATAACCCATAGGGACGGTTGCTCAGTCATGGATGAAATAAGTTGGGGGCCAGGTGTTTGTGTTGGACTGCAAAGGCAATCCCTCTGCAGAGGATTATTGTATTCGCTAATAGTGAACGCTGAGATTTATTCCAATGGTCTATGCCTATATCGTCAACATGCCAGAACTGAGTGTTGAACATTCTTATCTGCTATTTTCTGTTCCTTGCAATACAATTAATAGGTAAACTTTTGCTGGTTTTTGCATGTGAATTAATGTTGCAATAAAAATGTGCAATTTCATGCTACATTAAACTGATTGCGGCCTAATAATTACTCAGATAACAATAGAGTATATTGCTGTACTTTAAATACCATCAGATTCAGAGACATATAGTGATTGATTTATGTTTAATTTTAATTAACATAATCATACAATGAGATCTGAAGTTTATTCATTCGTATATATCAATGCTGCATGCAATAAATTGTATCGAATCCAATGTATCACAATGCTATTTTTGAAAGCTGTCATGCCTTTGTAAGGTCCTGGCATATCATTGAACTTCCTTGTGAAGAATTGTCAAAATGGCAGAATTTATTAGACTAGTTTTAATTTGAAACCTATATGTACAAGTATACTACACCTATAAATCCTTTTTATTTTCGCAGCTAACCCTGCAAATTTATTCCCAAGTTTGCATACAATGCGATCGAGCGAGAAAATTCATTTTATTGCTTTTTCTTAATAAAGGGTTTATTTATCAGCTACTGACTTCAACCATAGGACGATATTTTGGTCTATTCCATTTGACTTGGCGCTGAAAAGAATGTCATTAAAAGGTACTTGGGAAATTGGTAGAGTGAAATTCGCCAGGAGGTCGTTAAAAGCATGCTCAATTTGTGTTTGACGGCATCTTTTCAAAACAAATTCGCTGCATGAAGTTTGCAGTAACTGGCTCGGCTATAATCATAATGGTGGTCGTTATCCATGTATTTTTCTGAATCTCCAGGAGCTTGCATGAGCACATTTTCCCAATTTGGAAGTGGTGTCGTTGCCTAAGCTCGTATATTTAACTTATACTTCTTGCCTTAGATCCTGAAAGAAAGACTCCACCATGTACATATATACCCAATGCCTGTCTGAATGGCTTCCATTTACTCGTTTTCGTTTTTTTGCACGAATGACATGCAGAGGACGCTTGTTTTCAGGAAATTTGGTTTCCATTATTGCTCGCCTTTGTTTAAGGCATCGATTCAACTTGCAAGTGTCTATTTCCTTTGAGAAATCCGAGATGTAGACGCATTCTGTTTTATCTGCTGTAAGTAGCCTTTGCAGATCCGTACCAATGAATTATTCGAACAAAAGCTAAGCAAATGGGTGGATATATGTAGGGTCTAATATAAAGCAGTGTAAATTGTACTTGGGATTTGACAAATGGTTCGCAAACAGCAGGCTGGGATATGCGGTATATGCATGAAAATGGAGGACAACAATAAGTGGCGAAGGCATTGCTTTACAAAAGTAATGGCTCTATAGTAAAACTTCTGCTAGCTCATGATTTATATTATGTGGTCAACCTTTAGCTATTGTTTGTGCTATGCATATATAGGTGCTGCATCTGACGTATTATATTTTGGCCTATTCATATGCAAGTATGCATGGCAACATTTTTATGTATGCCGATGGAAACAGAAATATAGTTCTAACAAAAAATATATCATCAAAGTTTCATTGATTTTTCAGCATTATATACTCTTGTGTGCTCAATATATTCCTCTATGGAACTTCAGTTGTATCCATTATTCATTTATTTCGAATTATATTGAAACTTTTAAAGTGGATAGCAAATAGTTTTGTCCTCTTTCAAAATGATAATTTTTAACATTATGTGGAATATCTTTTGAAAGTTAAACTTTGGAATCTAACATACAATATAAAACTTTCTAAAGCAATATTATTGAAATGTATATCATAGTAATGGGAACTTTCAAACAGAAAAATGATTTTGTTGAAAGCAAAGCCAACAATTGCTTGGCACCAGGCTATTTGTGCAGTCAACACTATAGCTTTGAAGCCTAATTTACACTACAAGTCTAAATAAACCACGTGACCGGAAGCCTGATGAATAAATGCAATGTCTTTAGCTAAGTTTAGATATAGGAGTTAGTAACTTAGTATTCAAGAATGACGTCATGCAGGTTGCAGATTGTTTTTTACGACCGGACATTGGCTGATGGTGGGAGCTAGATTTATTTCTATAAGAGGAAACATTCCAGCACCAAGTTAGGATGAAATTAGGCGTATTTGATAAATGTTGCCCAATAAAATGCTTCGAACCACGGAAGTAAACATTCGTTTAGTAGAGATCTCAAGCGAGTTTCCAGATCGCTGCACTTGCATGGCTCAAATATTATACTTACAGTACAACTATAGGAGTTCTACTATTTCTGTGTGATGTTCAAACCATGCAACTGAGGAATTTAATTTCGACTGCCTTGGCGATCTGCAGAAAGTGGTGGTGCAATTTAATGAAATTCCAGTCTAATTATTGAAACCTCCAAACCTATACTGTTTACAAATTTCTGCATAAAAGTTCGAACTCTTCTATACTCCATCCAACATTTGAAATTGCGAAGAGAGGGGGTGTAATGAAATGTGAGGTTAGTAAAATAATGGAGTATGTGGAATTGAGGTCTACATTTATGGTTTCCTTGCATATAGAGAAAAAGTAATGTCCACAATTAATTCCAAACGGCAAAATACCAATTATGTCCAACATATTACGAGCAATAACTCTACATAAAGCATACTAATCGCTCTGCGAATAATGATTGTAAAATGAAGCAATACGTATCTACACTAATAGCAATAAATGGCTCCATTATGTCAAACTAAATGTGTATTCCTGGAATTTTGAAGCATAATTTAAATATGAAGAGGATGGTGCTGACATTTTATGATTTTTACCCAACCCACACCCAAGCCAAAGATCAATGTTCATTGCCACAGCATAAAACGTAATATCTTTGCATTAAAGCGTCTTTTATAGCAAGATACATTTTCACTATAAAATATCAACTTTGTTGCGTTAAAAATGTTTGCATATTTCATGTAAAATCAACACCAAAGGGGATAACAAAAACATTCGTTACCCGGAAATTTCATTATACTGTATTGAATAACATTCAACATTATGGGGACATCAAACAGGAAGTCAAAACAACGTACCTATATACATAGTACTGTACTAATAGGGAAATTCCCTGCAAGAAATATGAAGCATTAGCATTCTTGCAATAGTTACAGTAATTTGAAATGTGTAAAACATTTTTATTTTAGTGCAATAAAACCATTTTAATGTTATAAGCAGCATCGCATGACCAATTTCATTTTGATATGTGGGGTTCCTCCTATTGCATTAACACATGTGAATGCTCTGAAGCCATTAAAATATTGGGTGTTGGGCAGTGAAGCCAAAAATGTAAGACGGCAATGCTGCATGTTCAGTGGCCCCAAAAGTTGCAAAATGCTGTTTTTTCTACACAATGTGGGTTTCAAGCGAAGCCTCATTTTGGATGCACTATGTAAATTTCGAAAAGAAATACTGTCTAGTTGTACGCATACACAAACGTTTCCAAACCATGTGTGGAATAAATTTAAACGAGACTGTTGAAAGGTGTCCAATTGTTCCGCCATTCCTTTAACCTCGTTTTATTTTTTGGCATATGAACTAAAGGGCATGTTGGTCCTGACTTCTATTTTTTTGAATTAATAATTCATTAAAATTGTCTTATCTATTGCTCTACATGGCATCGTACTTCCGTAAATAGCCTATGTGGGAACCAAGTTGCAAACAAATTTCTGAGAAATGAGAGCAATGTCTTTATGACTTGTGGATTGCAAATATCCAACATATAGGAAGATGCCACCATATAGCTATGAGGTATGTGTGAATCAATCGATGAAGAGTAATCTGAATAAAAAATGCCCTGGGACATATCATAATCCAATATTAAAAATTGCGGTGGCTGAGGCTTATAAATTGAGAACCTGAAATGGTATTCGGTGTCTAAATTGGGGTAACGGGCATTTATCTAAACTTGAATTGGCTGATTTATTCGCTCAAACCCTTTTGTCATTAGAGACGATCAGCTCATTTTCTTGAAAGTGCTTGCCATAATCAATATTTCTATTGCACATATATGTATAGGTGGGTTTCATATTCCTGTATTTTATATTGGATAAGCAATCAAGTATGAAGTTTTCTAAAATAATCGATATTTGTGAATTCCGAGAATATTGTAAACATTCAGTAAATAATTGATGCAAAAAATTGTCAAATGCAATTATGTAGGGGAGACCGGGGTAAGTTGGCCAATTTTGAACATCCTATTTTTTTTCCTAGCTTCAGAGCACAACTGGAGAAAAGTTTGATATTGCACAATTACAGTAAACCCTTCCTCTACAGAA
>JAQFZQ010001831.1:0-16941 GCA_034696005.1 Glomeris marginata
GGAATTACTTTGAATTGCCAAAATTTGAATAATTTTGCCAGCACTGTGGTCAATAGCAGTAGGTGGAAATGAGCCTTAATGCAATGGGCGACCTCTTGTGGTTGTCATCAAACTTGGAAGTTGGGAACGTTGACAATTTTAGTTATATACCAAGAGTGGTTATACGTATACCACATCGTTTTCTATTGTTTCATTGCTATTGTATGGATTCGACCTGGTAAGTTTCCCATATATAGGATCCCATGTGATAATGATTGAGCAAATTCTCATTTGTACTTCCATATTCGTGGAAATTTAAACTTTGTTTGCCAAATAAACTTGATGGATTGACAAATACACAAAGAATAAAACAAGTCAAAAATGCTTGTGATACGAAAATTCGTCAAAAATCATTTGCCCTATCTGCATCCTTGATAAATGGCTTATTTATTGCGCCCCAGTGAGCTATACAATGAAGGAAGGGATCCTAACGACCACAATGGGCGCAAAATTGGCCCTTACGCCAATAATGGTGTATTGCCTGGTGCGTGGTTACAGTTGAAATGCTTGGGGCATTTAATAATATAGGCGCAACAGTTGAGTCAATGTGTGGTTCCTATTTGGAAATCACCAAATGTGACATCTTTTACAGAAATCAATCATATAATCTCTAATTTCCAAATTACGATATCTAAAGAATATATACAAGAAATCGATTGTTTAATGTTTTTAGTGGTTTTAACACTGACATAATGGCGACCAAAAAGCGCCCAGCATAGGTGTAAAATGTAAAACCGCTGCTCCGATATATTCCAATGTTATTTATAAACCATTGATAAAAATTATAGTTGTCGAATCCCACCACATGTGCATGAATATCATAATAATACTTCCGCGCTTCAGATGGTGAGGCTACCATTGCAACAGCCCAAGGTCAATTGTTATGAAATCTGCATATTTTCTCAAAAACTTGCACTTTGACTTGTAATTACATGCAGCATGACTCATACATGAACTTTATATTTTATCCAATAGTTTGATAGGAATCATTGGTGTGGAGCAAGAGGTCCATTCACAGTCGGTGGTCCACCGCAGTTTGCACATGATGTTACATGGAACTGGCTGGTGAGAAAAGATCCTTTGATATTTTGGTAGTTGTAATTGTGCGGTTTTTGTGCGTTCATGGGAACGTAACGTGAAATGTAATATACTCCGCAAAGGAGCATCGTAAGCCGTTGGCTGTGCTTTACTTTGCTCTGTGCGATGGTTGAGGGGTTGCGCCCTCTAAGAATAATACCAGGGCTTTGGGCAGGCTTTGTTATGTGTTGTTTGCGTTGAAAAGAGGCTTTTGTGCGTCCGATTCAGTTGCAAACCCTGCAGGACTGTCGCTCGCACGCGTTTCTATCCTGTATCTTGCCAGGACCACTCTGGGTGGTCTCTGCTCTTAAACCGCAACCCACAATGCCTGCAATTGTCACATCTCTGCTTTATCCAAAACATACCATGCAACTGCAAAATGTAGTCCGTTACACTCATTTTGTAGAAACAACATTCTGTTCATGGATTTTTCAATACATTGCAATTGTGCAAAAGTTTTATTCGAAGTTGGAATAAGTTGAAATATTTTGGAATTTTTTGAAATGAGCAACAATGGAATTGATTAAAAGTGTGATGTTTAACCTACAGGTGGCGCGAATGTAGCTGAATGCGAGTCCCCCCCTTCCCCCCCCCCCCTACCCCCCAGCTCTTCCATCATTTCATTGCTAACAGATGGGAACAATGCATTTAATTAATTAGAATGTTCTTGTGACCTTCAATAAGTTGTACGCCAGTGGAAAACTGTTTTTGTCTTATGTTTAATATTCTCAACACAATTACAAAATCTAACTTTTCTGAGAATTAGTATTGCAAATATGCATTCGTGTTATGATGATTTCTAATTCTGAGTTATACATTATTTAGCTATCGGCAATATTTCAAAATAATAATTTCATTTTCAAGTGATTTGTGGACCTGTTTCCGCGGTGCACAAAAATGGATAATACAGTAAAACCGGACAAATTTTCCACCATAGACAGGTTTTCCAGCAGAGAGATGTCTTTTTTTAAACATGTAACATGCAGTCTATGGTCCCAAAAATAGCGAAATTTTCCACGATAGACAGGTTTCACTGTAAATTGTTTCACCTGACTATCATGTATATTTTGGGCAGAATTATTGGACGATAGCTTTGTCAGCAAAGAGCATGAAATTTAATTCCAAATTATTAGTTTTTTTTTTTGTTTATAAAATTCATTCTGTTCAAGAATCAATTTGTCCACCAGGACAGCAATAAAATGCACTTTATATGGTTTCAGTATTATGTCTTTGATAGATTATTGTTACAACCAAATATGATCTGACGCTATTTGAAGCAAAAATATTGAAACTATAAGAAATTTATGTGCTGTGAAAGCTGCGCTGCACATTTCTTCAATCCAGAGCTTATTGGAACCGCCACAAAGGGGCGCGGTTCTGGCAATTTTTGCACAGTCACTGTAGGATGTTGAATAAAGATATATGTACTACTATAGCTGTATTGCGAAAATTGTTTCTTTAACTTTCTGTTGGATATATATTAATAAAAAATTTTAAAAGCATAGAACTTATTAAAGTTGAAAATGTAGGCCACATGCTATTTTTGAGTATTGAGAAAATACAGTATATGGAGTGAAGATTTATTGAATAATATTATTGGCATAAATGCCAATATGCATGCAATTGCATGGTGTGCCCCAGGCCCTTTAAAAATGTGGACATTTTGGCGGACTTATTAAATGATGAAATTTATTACGCAATTAAACGCTCCAACATTACAACAACCAGTTTACGTGGGAAGTGAGCCATATTAATTGATTGACTGCATTTGGGAATTTATTATTGTGCTATATACCGCGCAACAAATGACACTACATCAATCTAAAAACGCTCGATGGGACAAATTTCAATTTCTGATTGCATGTGTCACATATAGCATGATGCTGTTCAGGTATGGCAATAGATATAGGTTACATTTTAGTTTAAGTGATATTGTTTATAACACCATTTGTAAGAATGTTTATGAAATAGGTTAAGTTTAAGAGCCTGTTTACAATTCCAACATGCATACAACGGCGTTTTGCTTACAAAATTACGTGTATTTACTGAAATGAACATGTATCGTTTCTCCAAACAAATCCATTACAAGTCACATTCCCCCAGGAAAAGATTCTGGTGGTAATCTCCAGGGAGATTTTGAATCGCACTGTATCTTATCCCTATGACATGTATACAAAACATTTCCAATATGCTGTCTGTTCCAATTTGATACTCCATAATGCCCATTATAAATTTGGGGCATGCAAAGATCATGTTTACTAATTTCCAACTTGTTATTTATTATATTTTAAATTGGCTGTCATTTACAGTGATGCTCCCAAAATCCATTCCTGAGGGGCATTTGTTTTATAAAAAAATTATACATACTTGAAATGCTATAATAACATCGTAGAAAATCTTGCAAATAACAGTCATGGTTGCCACTCGTCTAAGAAACCTGGAAAAGTCATGGGATTTGGAACAAATGCATGAATTTTCAAGCAGAAGTCAGGGAATTCTGGTCCTCAAAATTAATTCAGCAGTTAACTGGCAAGAAATTGAAATCCAGATTGCAAACTTTGAAGAGTATGAATTTGTTTTATTGGCTAAAATATTGAAATGTTCAACAGTTTTTAGAATTTTTGCAATAAGCGAACTCTTTCAAAGTACATCAATTTATAATGCAGTATTTCTTGATGAGCAATTTGCATTTCGCTGTCTGGAAATGTTGTCTATTTTCGGAATGTCAGGGAAAAGTCAAGGAATTTAAAAATAAAAAAGCAGTGGAAAGTCCTTAATAACTTAAGTCGAAGCATTTATTTAAGCTTACAGTGTGTGGATGTTAAAACAAATGCCAATTGACAGAAAGCTATAAGAGCCTCTATGGACAGGAGCGAAAGAGGGGGATGGGGGTTTTTCTTCATCTGTATTCTTGTATAAAAAAAGAAAACGGAGGGCTATTTTTTCTCTGCTCTGAGTTTGTACTATGCGGAAGCACAGCAGCTTGGAAATTCTCTGTTTGCCATTTCAACTCCAATTATTTTTTGCTGTATTCCCAATAAAATCCTACCTGTCACTACCACACCAGGCTATGCTCGTTTCAATCTATTCCTATCTTATAAGAAGTAAACTTCTAACATCTTCTAAAAATAAAGCATAACTCAATGAGCTGCAAATAAATTCGAAATTTCATTCGTCAGTTGAGCACGTTTTCTTAAGATGCAGTTGCCATATTTTTTAGTAGTTCTTGCCCCACGTGGTCAACACGTGTGCGGTTCACATTAGTGTAGTGCTCACTTTGGTAATTTTTCATGCCAACACAAGCTGGATGATGTGTATATCTGGGCTGTAAACGTGTCTGTATAATAGTTCTCCCAAACGGCCATTGATATAATAGCCAGCCAAATGTGTGCAATTCTTCAGTTGATCTATATGGCTTCGATTTGACCGTTGTCCGCTGGTCTTATTTATTGTTGTAACACTTAGACAGTCACGTGACTCATGTGAAGAATGATTGGTATGCATGCATGTCACTTTTTGTGTCGTCAAAGTTTCTCTCCATCTTTTTAAGCACACATTTTCAGCGTCTAAAGACAGATTGCTTTTGCTGATCCAATCTCTCTAGCATTTAGGATGTCAATTCCCCATGCACTGCTGCTGCCAACATTCCCGAACATATCTTTCTAATTATTCGTAATGGTAATTTTTAATTTACGCCACTTTGCAGTTGCAGTTTTTTGTTGTAGCTCATGTCAAGGGTTACAAGTCGTAAATCGAAGTTGCATGACGTCACTCCTAACGAGGAAAACGTTCATTTCGAGTTTCGAAACGATGACAACAGCTGTTAACGATAAGAATTCCCATAAATTACACATTGGGCTTAAAGTGTTGGGTATGTGCAAGGGTGAAACTTGTCTTGATGAAACATTAAAAAGCTGTTGGGGGGATAGGTTTCAACTTCAATTAGCAATTAATGTTTTTTGACAGTGACTAGTGGTGTCCTAATACAATGTAAAGCACAAATCACTATCCAGCACTATAATATACCAGGTGAGTCAGAAGTCCGATTCGTGCTTGTGGTTATGTAAATGAAGCTTAGAATAATGAAAATGCACATGACAGGTATTGAGCAGGTTGGGGCCATCTGCCGGTGTGCCCATTGGTGACCTTGGACAATGTCTGCAGACGAATTTGCAGGAGTGCATGTACGTGCTTTCCTGTACAGCATTTGCACTGTTTGTATTGAGTCCAACTAGCTGGAAAGCTTTTGCCAGGGGCTGCACAACCGCGTTGTTCCTGATAGCTCTGGCATTGATTTTCCGATTTGCACTGTTTGGTGCATTGCGTTCAATAAACGGCAGTTGTCATTTCTGTAATTCATATTGGCCTCTTTGCGCCCATAACACCACCGTTAGCATTACAATGACCTTGATAACATTGTCCAAGGTCACAAATAAACACGCAGTCAGATGGCCCCCATCGTGCGTTCTATACTAGAATAGACAATTGCGCTACACCTTTCTAATTTGCATTACCCCTGTAAGTTGAACAAAACGTTTAACGCTGAAACTGAGTTTACACTTATTTACATTTTTAGCTTGAGCAGTAATTAAATGTGGAAATTAGGAAATGATTGCATTAAATAGTGTTAGAAATAATTAGCATCACCGACATTAGTGAAGTATATAAATTTACCAATCACCTGGCAGCTGTCCGATGTCTACAATTCTACTTTATAGTAGACCTGGTAAATATGAAAACGCCAATCATTTACATTTTCTAGGTATATGCAATAGTTGGCCAATAATGATGAACCTATAGGGTATTTATCAAAGTCCTTATATTTTTTAAATTTGTTGTTGTTTGGAGGTGTCATAATTATCGTTGCACATTTTTGTCCATTTTTCTATCGGTTATTTGCTATCTTTATGCCTTGCGTTGTAAACTTCTATATACTTCACAACAATATCCCACAACGCACTGCTTTGGTACATATCCAGTATAAGTGTACTTTACTTTATAGTCTCAATGAAAGTTTGAACCTAAATAGCAAGGAATTTAACTCTTGCTACCTAGATATCGCTCACAAGAAAATAAACATACGAGGGGCAGTCGAAAAGTTAGTTGCATTCATTTAAAAAAGTGTTGAGCTATTCTGGCGTTTCCTTATTTTACTGCAAAGTATATGTCTTTTGTTTTTCCATGCTAATAGTTTTCTATACCCATCTCTTAAAAAATATCTAAATACATGCAGGTATCACACCGGAGTAAACGGTCCGTTTTCCAATTAAAGGATTAGCTCTGTCCACTATTGTCGTCTATTGTCCTACGGAGGTTACGAGACGTTCCCCCTCAATTTTAATTGGTGAAAGTCTCGTAACCCCCGTAGGACAATAGACGACAATAGTGGACTGAGCTAATCCTTTAATTGGAAAACGGAACGTTTACTCCGGCGTGAGTATAGTATATAATCATTTTCGAGTAGCATTTTGGACCTCTTCATCCCCTGCTTGACATTGTCTTTTACTGTTCCGTTTCCCTGCAGTGCACGATGTTGTTCACTTGAAAAATGTATAGGTAATCAAAATCAACATGTACTTCGGATAAATGTACAAAATATCTGAAACCGTCTGATACCAGATGATCAATACACGTTTGTATGCAAAATTCGTCAATTCTGTGTTCCATTCCAATGTTAAATCACCATATTGGAAGATAAATGACCTTGTATATGAAGTTGAAGGTCATGTATGGCGACATTTGAATAACTCCAATGGTACTTGTGGTGAAGTCACATTTTCCAGATATGTCACACCGTTCCAAGGTTATTCAATTACGCAAGGCTTGTTCCACCCTGTATAGTAATGAAGTTGTTTAGTGCACAGAATTCGCATGCAACAATGGTAAACATTCAAGTCTGAGGCCACACTCGTTGAGCCATATAAGTGATGCCAACTTTACGCTTGCATTAAGTGGTGGTGAGAAGTTGGCAGCACCTGATCCCACAGAAGTGTACACAGTAGTCTGGAATAAGGCGATATGATCTGTTTGGAGCACAATGCGAGAACTGGAAACCTGAGCCATGAGCGCATGTAGGCCTACAGTACACTAGTTTCCAGAAACGCCCTTATGCATTTCACGGAAACTGAAACCACCCAGAATATCTGGAAAATAAAATATTATCTCTTATTATAAACAGGTGATTTGTTTAGCTTAATCGCCAACAGCGCATTTGCTTTAGGCTGTGAAAATAACCGAACTGAGCCAACTGCTGTGAGCTTTCAAACTGAGCATAAACGCAAATAAACGAGTTAATCCGAAATATGTATATATATACGAGCAATAATATATTCGATTTCAATGTTTATCTTCGTTGCTAATGGCTTTTCGATGCGTATGGCACGTCGATTCGGTGGTGGTGTTGTTACAGCGTTTATATCTGTGAAACAAGGATAGAAAGGTGTTACGCTGGTTTATTGCCAGGGCAATCAAAATCGCTCTTTCAACATTTGTTTCTCGTTTGCAATCGTTGTGCTTGCTTGTTTTGAGTCGACGAGTCGAGCAAGGATGGTCGTTCATGATGTGGGTGGCTGTCAAAATGAGACTGGAACTGCTTTCCTACACATGCATGTATATAGGTACTAAGTACAGCTCTTTGGATTGATGCTTCCGTGTATCACGGCAGCAGGTGTGCCCAGGCGGACGGACATTTGCCAAAGAGATACAACTTTAAAATTAGACGCAAACTCTGTTTAATCTCCATGCAAGTGATGCGGTAGAGCAAGTTTATATGTGAGACCGAATCCGTATTTATAGTTCACTCATTTTATCTAGTATGCACATTGGGTGATGCAGGGGGATGGAAACAACATAGGTAACATTAACAATATCCTCACACAGTGGGAATAAGATATTATAGTAACTGATATACAGGGTGGACGGAAAGTCTAAATGCAAGCAATCACTCCCATGCAAACCATTGTAGGTAACCAAAATTTGAATAGGGGGACAAATAGGAAATAATGGATTGCAGACACAATGGTGTGTTCCAAATTGCTGTACGACCTTTCCTTCAAGGTCATCCGCGTTCTAACTTTTGAATTATTTGAGATAGTACAAAAATGTGAATTAGTGGTATGGAGAGCACTGAATTTGAATGCCAAAACGGGAATTAACAGGAAATTTCTGCGGCCAACATCGCAGACAGATGTACAGTAGTGGGCACCAGAGACTGTGGGAGGCACGGGTTCAAAATCCCCGGAATATTTCGACCATGGAAACGCAGTCATTGATAAATTCTCCATCGTATGCAAATACATAACCACATAATTGCTTGACTGGGTTCAACCTCCAGCCAGGTGGTGTCCTGTTTGGAGAGACCACTGTGTCGTAGCCGTGCCTCCCACAGTCTCAACTTTGGTGCCCACTACTGTAGAGCGATGCAGCGAAACCATTAACAGGGGCTCACAGCCTGCAAATGTAGCACTGCAAACGTCCACAGAAGCATAATCCATCGTGCACAGGTGTGTATTTTGCTGAAGATGGTAGACATTTCGAACACCTGCTGTAGAGGTTCCTCCCATTGTGGTACATTCACCTCATTGTGGACATCGTTCATTTGGTTGATTTTGTTTTGTTAGTATTGGGCATGTGCAAAAGATATTGCAAATAAAATGCCAGCATTTCCATTGACTTGAGATGATATGTTGTGCCACCACAGTAATTCCGGAGCTTCACATGATGCTGTTGTAGGCTGTGAGCCCCTGTTAAAGGTTTCGCTGCATTGCTCTACATCTGTCTGCAATGTTTGCCGCAGAAATTTCCTTTTAATTCCCGTTTTGCGATAAAATCATGATTCCACCGTTTTTGGCATTCAAAAACGGTGTCCTCCATGCCACTAATTCACATTTTTGTACTATCTCAAATAATTCAAAAGTTAGAACACAGATGACCTTGAAGCAAAGGTCGTACAGCAAATTGGAACACACCATTGTGTCTGCAACCCATTATTTCCTATTTGTCTCCCTATTCAAATTTTGGTTACCTACAATGGTTTGGAAGGGATTGCTTGCATTTAGACTTTCCGTCCACCCTGTACAGTTATAAACATTGTGGAAGTTACCTTATGTAAGGCTGGATGCTCTTCTTCGCCCCTAATTGCTTGATTGAAATGTTGTTCACTTGAATTGAGTTTATGGTGTTGGCAAATGTCTGGCAGAACTTCAGTTGAAAAATCCGGGACAATTTTCAACGCTGACCTGAGAGCTCGCCAACTATGAATCATTCAGCAACTTGCATGCTAGAAATGTTCCAGAGGTAGTTGTTGCAGAGAAATTCACTGCAGGATGTATAGTATGCAGGGATGAACTGATGAAAACTATCTTTAACTATGCCTTCTACACTTGCCTGCTATAGTTTTTGCACTTTCCCTGCTCTGGCGTCGCCTCAAATTAGTCACGCGTCCATTCTTTTTTATTTTTCTTGGACAGCAATTCTTATGTTTTTCTGCTATTTCCATCACGCGAAGTAACCACATGCATGTAAAGCAGTAGCTAGGTTATTGGCCCCTACACAATGATGTAACAGTAAAGGTGCCCATGCAGCACCGCGGCACGTTGTATATAATTGTTGGTATGTATGATTAAACTGTATACATACATAACTTACATAATCAACTCTTGAATTGGCAGATTAGCAAACTACCGTAGAACACCTACATTCGTATAAGTATTGTTTATACGACAGGATAAAAATATTCTTTGTTTAAAAACTTTAGACTGTTGTTATTGTTTTAAAACGACTGAAGCTGTTGGGTTAATGTTTTCGCAAACGGCTCCAGTGTTTGGTTGTCAATGCAATATACAGTTGCATGGGATGCTTGGTAGTAAAGAATCTCGCAAATTCCCTAATAATGGAAACAAACATTGGTGTATCAAATGAATGAAAGGTCTTATACAGAAATATTGTGATGAAATTACAGTTGAAGCAAGAGAAACTATATTCTGTAATGATAATTGGAAAACAAGAATATTAGAACATTAAAAAATTGAATTATTATCAATGACTTAACTTTTCATATGTTCTCATTTTAAAATTACCCGGTATAAAGATTCATGTCAAATATCCTATGATAGACGGCCATGAATGCCATATATAGTGCACTGGCCTCTATAGTGAAGTGTAATTTCGCCATCTTATGAAGTGAATGATTAGGAAGAGCAGCCATAGCTCTATGAGGGTCCTACTCCCATATTATTTCCACCTAACCATTCAGTTTAGGCATTGTGAGTAATTAGTATTCAATGAAATTTTGATCCTTTATCTCACAAGTCATTTTCTCCTTAAGGCACTATCTTCCTGCTCACAAACACAGTGGGAATCGACCAGTACCAGAGAAATTAAGGCAGTACATGCATTAAATCTTCATACTAATTAAACCTTAAAAGACGTAATATACTATTTGGTGGTGTTTTGTTTGCTTTATTATAATATTTTAACTGTCTTGTATCCAACCGCAGACGTACTCAATCGTTTCGATCTTGGTTTGCACTTTCTTGCCATTGAGCTTCAACATCTCAATAAATGGAGTTCAATGGCGATGACATTCATCTTTGGTCTGGTGTGACGTTGGCCACCAAAATGGCGCCTTCTGTGTACTCAACGAAGCCAAGTGTGGAAATTTCGTTTCCTCCAAGAGCGCCAAACCTGGTGCAACCTGTCTTTCAATTCGCACCTCATGACACATGCACGTTCACTTCCGGCTTTCCGATAATACGTATATCGTTAACGAAAGAGTTGTTTGGAGGTTCATCTATAAATATATCTTACGTATATATTATGGTTATAGTTTAACATTGTTGTTTTTGCTGAGGTCGAAAATATGAGGTGTAAAAAAGTGGTGTAAATCTGATTTTTAGTGACAAAAATGTAAACCATCACATACTTGTATATAATCCAATGTCAGTTATGCTGTTGGAACAATTTATATATAATGAATGTTAATTAGACTAACAGGGAAATCACTTGAAATGACACTGATGAATTGTGGCAAATCTTACATGGTGTTAAAGATCTTTACACCAGATTTTCTTTTTGACCTCCCACGTTCATCAGACAAGAGTTAACAGTAAACTATTATTGAAAGAGACATGCTCCATTTCGCTCTCCACTCCGCCCAAAGGCTAATGAAAAAATCAACTGCACGAGTAAATCGGTGTCCTGGACACCAAATATAATTAGAAAACTTATTGATTTGTTTCAAATTCCATACATATATGAAAACATAATATAACATTTTGCTTCACAGGTAATTTTATGTTCAGCATTAAATTGTGACTGGCCTCAATTCCCATTGTTGTAACTACTCCCTTGCAGTGTAGGTTTCTAATTGCAAAAGCATGCCCAAAAATCGATTCCCATGGATTTTAAGTATCTGGATATCAAGAAACTGCAATTAATTGACTAGTGTATTACATTTTTGACATTTTAGTGAATAATAATAATTAATTATTATGACTAAGATTTGGATTATAATTTTAACTGTTATTCAATACAAAGATCTCAAATTTATTGTGGGAATTTGAACATTACTTGAACCACGGGATGTCTATAATTAATTGAGAAACCCCATATGGGACAATGTCTCTGTTTATAAACCCAGGCGTTCTGAAACATGTACAAAATGGCATTTTCTCTATTTACAAAGAAGTGCATTATATTTTAGATATAATACGCTATTTTGAAAGCTGACGTATAGTAAAACTGACTTATGTAATCGAATTATTCACTGTGTAACGCATGTCATTACGTATATATGACTTGTCTATAATGGTGTTTTTGCACTTTTTCAGATGGATCATTTTGCCAGCATCATAAATCTTCACAATGCTGAAACTTGTGACAGAATCAGTTTAAACTGTGATCATTTAAACTAAAAGGTAGGCTTTTCTGCAAGTAGCCTATATATAAGTATATATAAGGAATTATGTATGCAATATTAAGATAGCATCTGCAGAATTTATATGAAGGAAATGTTAAATAATTAAATTCCTTCTCTCTGTAAGCGCTGTCATCGATCCAACGCAATAATTGACATTTATATTTTGGGTATTTTGTTCACCACATCATATCAGATTTGATTCATATTATTTGTATGGATAAATACATGTAAGAAAGAACTTTTGGAAAGTTCATATTCTTGGGGCATTCCTTGCCACAGTTGCAGAATTATGAAGAAAATGATTAAGGAGACAAGTCACTAACCAAATTATCATTAGCAAGTAATTATAGTCAATCAATTATGAAATTATCTTTGTGAACTCTCATTATGCATCAAAATGAACATGTTGCTCAGACGACTTGCATATGTAATGTTTACCGATATTTTGATTATATTGGAGCAAGACACGCAGTACCAAAGTCTCGTGAGGATGTTGTGTTTATTGTTTACACTGGGGTTTGGGTTGACCCGAGGGAGGGCCTTGTCCACGACGATGACCTCAATGGTTATATGGTTCAAGAATGTTATACCGATCCATTCCTGGACCACATCATTTCTCTGTAATGACGTGTATAAAATGTCCAACCAGTTGCAATGCAAAACGTAACAACGGAAGTACAATGGATGCTGTAAAGAAATGTGTACTCGGATTAGCCGTGGTTCATATTTCGATGCATGTTATAGTGCTGTTTTACAGGTTGATAATTTGCTGTATCCCTTGAGACAGGATAGGAATTTAATATTGTCCTGGGGTTTGTTGTGTCTGCATACGTAGGAGGATAAACGTATCATGTGATTTCAAATGCCAATTTAGATTGATCTCTGCACACAACTTATTTTTTAATAATTTATTAAAATGATTCGCCATAAATTTATCCTATACTCTATATGTAATTTTGCATTTTTAATTGCATTTTGATAATTAGGTTTTCATTGAAATTGCACAGTAATGTTGCACTGCCTAAAATAGTTTTCGGCTCAGTTGCGTAATTGCCATATCGGAACGTGTTGTCAGGCATGCCATACCAAGGTCTGGTTTAGCAATTTGGGGAACCGAGATTTAAGGGCACGTGCACAACACAAGGCGAGCAATTTGTCGCCTGTGCGTCCCATGTGCACTGTGCGTTAAAGCATAGCAAGAAGAAATCATCGGCAAAAGAAAGCCAAAAAGCCTGGTAAATGGCCTCATTTGAAGAGTAGAAAAATTGCTGGCACTCAACGCCACCAAGCTGACAAATCTAATTATATCGTATTAAGTGAGTGTATTTTTGCCATGTAATATCCGATGAGATTATATTATAATAATTAATCTCAAATGTCGCCTTCCACTCAAGTGATAGTAGCTAAGATTGATGTTTTTTATGCAACAAGAGCATAATTTAAAAATATGCCAGTAATGATATGCTTTCTCGTACACTGCTGTATATAAGTATACTATTTTCCAAATTCTTTTTAAGTCATTAATATTGAACAGTCTGAAGACAAGATTTCTTACCTTAAATATTGATACATTGAAAAATAGAAAAAATTAATCCCATTGTAATATCCGCATAACGGAGATTAAGATTTTGCTATAATTAGTTAGTACTGTAAATTTTCTTACTGAAGCCCGGGCTTCTATTCAAAACAAACCGGTTTGCTTACATTGGAAACCGGTTTTTAATCATTGACCGGGCTTTAATTGGACCCCGGCTTATGTTAGAAAATTTACGGTAGGTACATATTGCATAATTAGAATTTTTAAAAATGCATCTGTGATTGCACAAATTCTTGTTAGTTATATTCGAAGAGGCAAGAAGCAATTTTGAACGGTCCTTGAACGTTTGTGACTAAAAATATGGTCTAACTTTAACAGAACGAATTTTCTTGTCCCAATAAATAGTGTCTCTGCTTCTACAGTGCGTATTATATAGCCTATAATGTCTGTCTGCACTATCCAAGGTTCTGTCTGAATTATTTGTGTTGTTTATTTAATTTGCAATATATTGATTATTTTAACTTTGCGACAATATACACTTCGTAATTCCATGCTTATAACCGTCAGCGTTGCAGCCTAAATAGCCCAGCTCTACATATGTATACTTCACAAGCGTGCATATTGCTGAAACATGTTTATGTTGATGTCTTTCTCTAGCCCCGCCTTTTTGTCGAATTAATACCACAGTTCTAGTGTTGAGTATAGCCCGACACATAAAGTACGGTCTACTTTCCCATTTTATCCTTAAATGCACACTTGCCCTGTGAAATGCTCTTTAAAACATACTTTATTGAGTGACAACATGCATAAATCAAGTAACATAAAAGAAATGATCGTTTGTGTTCCTTTTTTATTGCAAAATTTCCACGTACTTCATTACCCATCTGATAATAAATCGCTTTAAATGATGGCGTCATTATAACAGTTATAAAAATCTCTCTCTATCTATCTCTAATTTTTTCGATTCTCACCAAGGGCATTATCGTTTGATGCAAATTGTATGTTGATTCAGACATTTCATGTGCTGTAAATGTATGTGTGATGCCATGCTGGCTGCTATGCGTTGCAGAGAAGCCTGCTACAGGGTGAAGTGTGCATACTGTATTGCATAGACATTAATTACTAAAGCCAGAATGCGTTGCAACCTATCGCAGGCTTCTTTGTAACGCACAAAAGCATGACACTATACACACAACAGCAATATAGGCTACATGATATGTCCGAATAAATGCCTTATTAACACGTCATTTTTCTGTGCAGAAAATACATATTTTTGATTTACTATACTTTATTAATTAATTCTATTATCCCTTCTGGTTACAGCATCGTTTCAATATTTAGTTGTTTTCAAATATTGGCTGACTCGCCCTGCATCTTCCAAATTAGTTAATTGTAAGTAAATGCTTTCTCCTGTTTTTTTTTTTTTTTTTTTTTAAGCTTTCTGCATGAGAAATAAAAAAAATTGGTTTAGGCTCACAATATCAATAAGAAGTATTGCTACGCCTTTTATAAGATCTACGTAAATGTATTGAATCCACAGATAATGTATGTGCGAGCATCTATCCGCTCCACTGCTTTTCAAATATTGTTCCTGAACAAACTGTGCATGTTTGCTTTGTACACCTCGTCTAAAGACCGACAAATAAATACAGACGAAGCCGTTGTTGAGAAACCACAGGAAAGCTTCAAGCTGTTCTTAATTTATGCATGAGATTGCAGGCTTTGACATTTACTATCGTATTTTTCGCAATTAATTACACATGTGTTATTTTTTGCAATATAGGTATGAATTATTATTTGCGACCTCATTTTGAGAAAGCTTAAGCAAATTTCTTGACAAATTATACTAGCGTTTCAAGTGTTGCTAAAAATTCCCAATTTCTATTGTTTCGAACAGATCATTTTAAAATCTTCGTTATAAACGTCGTGCATGTTTTGTAAGAAGAATCTGCTTTTTCACTTGCATAACAAAATTACTGCATGCAAATTCATTTTATTGGATCTGTTATTATTTAACAACTGTAATTGCAGTGATGCGAATAATTGTGAGATAGCAATACGCGCAAGCGAGTAGAGGAAGAAGTTTTTGTTTTGCAACACTTGTATAGTTTTTAAAACTTCGTCATATATGTTTTTATTGCACATTAAATTCATGAATAAATTCGCAACTTAAAAGAACATAGGTCAGTGGCAATGCAAATGTACACAGATTGTGACCGACATCTATAGTGTTTTGCAGCAAAATCATTATATGAAGTGCAGATATAAAAAACCTGAGTTGGCTGCATGTATATGCTCCTCATCCTTACCCACATTTGCATCATATTTAATACAACTTCATAGATAAAAAGACGTATGCCTGTATTGCTGGGTAGCCTACAGTTGTAACGACGTAACGACCAGAGTTACTTCCCCTTAGTTTCCCCCACTTAAAGGTAATTTTTGTTTAATTTAAGAGAGCTAATTCCAATAATTCAACGGCAAATATCACATGGCTGATCAAGCCCATGGATAGATCCGAACGTTAACTATACAGACTAGGAAAACTATACTGCATATCAAACGACTTGAAACTGCGACTGCACTGCAAACAAGGAAACCCCTCTGCGACAGAGTATACGTCCACAGCCAGCATCACCCACTGCATCTTGGCCCGCCAGACTGCACTGCAAACCGGAACAGGAACATCACGGCACATCATATGAACATCGGGTGCAGATTCAGATTGAACACAAGCGAAAAGAGAGGTAGGAAGGAGGGGGTCCATGCACAGTGTGACAGCCCATCGGTGATGACCTTATAGGTGTAGCTAACACCAGTCACCCCCAGCCCGCAAACATGCTTCTCAGCCATGTGCCAAATTAGCTGGAATTAGCTCTCTTAAATTAAACAAAAACTACCTTTAAGTGGGGAAACTAAGGGGAAGTAACTCTGGTCGTTACACAGTATACTCCGCACTGTGGCCATTGATTTGGCATATGTTTACCAACAGATTAAATGAAGCACTGCAACAAACAGTGGTTATTATGCATATATAGTTTTATGTGCATTTGATTGGTTGGTCTGTAGGTACATATATTATAGATGGTTGTTATCACATTAAATGTGCATTTGACAGTACAAGATTTGCTCGAAGTTGCGACCGCCAACATCATGTGCATGCATATCATCTGCGAAGCTTGTTTTGATATAGACTCTGTGCACCATATTCCTCCTGTGTTGTGGATTTGCAACGCTGTAGCGTGAATCCGTGCCACAAGGTCCTCCTCTGATTCCACGACACAAGAGGAATGGCCCTTACAGAAATTTTTATTCGCTGCTGCAGGTCTGCAAGTGGAACCAATACGCACTTCCGACATGTCTGCTGCAA
>JAQFZQ010001832.1:0-16938 GCA_034696005.1 Glomeris marginata
TTTCATCCCAATATCTCAAAAATTAAAGGTATGCCGTAATTTTCAAATGTGGTCATCAGATCTCCCCCACCCTGTATTTAACATATTTTTGTGGGTTTGTGTATCAGCTTGATGTGTAATAATATTAATTATAATATTACATATGCGAATGCTTGCTGTTTGATTGTATATTTATATCCACGGAATGCATCTCCTAAGGCAGACATGTGTTCAATTCCATTTCATAGTAACTTAGTATACAGATATTATATACTTTTTTCTGGATCATTTTGGTTTTTCTTCTTAAAATAGCATTCTCACTTTGGCAACAAAATGAAAGCGAAAAACTATACAACACACTGAATCGGTATTTGTTGTCAAGCACCATATGGATCATTTGTTATAATAGCCTACTATATGCATGTATAATATGGGAATTAATGAGAGAAATCATAGCTAGTACTATGTACAGATGGACAACTTTGTATGGCACACTTATTGTTTCTTGCATTTAAAATTCGTACATTCAACAAATACATATCTATTTGTTTTAATTGCTTTAAAAATGATTATGGGGAAAAATCAAGAATTTTACAAGTAAAATGAGTGTACATACATAATTGTGTATATGTTGCAAGCCAATTTGGTTTGGTTATGAAAGCATTTGAAGGTCACGTGACAACACCTGTTCATGAAAACACTCAAATATTTCAAACGAGGGGTACTTTGATTATTATTTAAAAAATACTGTTCTGAGTTTGCATCGTGGTTTTCAGCATGAAAATAACATTCAATTATACATATAAGTGTAATAGTATATTCTTCAAATTATGGAAATTAATGGTATTGCTTATTTCTTGAGGAATGAAACATAGTATTGTATATATTTGTTAGAAAATAAATAATTAACCAGCAGTTATAAACGAAATGCATGTACGTTGTATATATGAAAAATGCAGGAAACTTATTCCAATTGTTAGGCCTAGTTATGGATTTGTTTTTTGAACGAAATTTAATGTTGAAATAATAACTTGGTAAATTATACAAAGTTCAAATGTTTATTGAACATGATTATAGTATACAGAAATTAAAATCAATTATAACAGTGCTTAAATAATATGGTATAAAATGTAATTAATATAATATTCTGACACATAAAACATTTTAATGTTCCAATTACATTTTTGCCTCCGAATTTAATTTGTGTGAAAATTACATTTTGATTATAGTATAATAATATATAAATACGTATTGGTGAGTGCTGTATACTGCGGAATAAATTAGTAAATAAGAATTTATATGGATTTTTATTTCAAATGCGGCATTTGTATTGGTAGTGATTGTATATAGGCCTATATGTATATAATTTATAATATAACTATTTGCGTACCTTGGAAATAATGATAAATGGTTGAATTACTAATTAACCGGCAGTTAGTAATCGTCCCTTAAATTTATAATGAAACCCACGGAAGTAAGTATATCTTGGCCGACTTGGTGAACGAACAAAATATATATAATAAGAATGAAATATAATATTATTATTATAATAATAAAGGTGTAACAAACCACATGGTATATTATTAGTAGTACATAAAATGATGGAAGTGCATTATGGTACTTGCTTTGTGCGCACCATTCATTACAAAATTCAAAACAATGTTTGCTGAAATGCAGAAAAATATCTACGAATAACGTTGGAAGGGTGGGGAATTTTTGCAAATACTCCAGTTACAGTGCACCCTTGCTATAATAGATTATTCCTCATGTTATATCTTATTTTGTGTGAAAGACATCACTTGATAGTGACAATATATGCGAAAATGCATTCTGTAACATTCTCATAGGTGTGGTTTACGTACTTTAATTGCAACCATTGATAATTTATTTATTTTATACAATATGTAATATCATGGTCTCTTGACTTCTTTACTATACTATATACATACCCTTGAACACAAATTTTAATAGGAATAATAACTTTGGAAAGATGATATTTTGTCTAAGAAAATCTTCACAACAAAGGCTTACAATACGTTTGGGACCGTGAAACATGTGGAACAAAAATTGCTATTGGAACAAAGGATTAATAATATGAAATATTCAAAACAAATGGTAATAAAATATTTAGGACAAGGCTTTGTTCATAATATAAATTAAATAATTGGAACAAAGAAGTACAAGGAGATATTTGGAACAAAGGATTAACCTAGATTGTAATCCACATGGGAACAAAGGATTGGCCTATTGTGAAATACTTGGAACAAAAGATTAGGCTATTGTGAAATACTTGGAACCAAGAATTACAAGGAGATAACTGGAACAAAGGATTAACATATATATATATGTTAATATATATATTGTAATTCACTTGGGACAAAGAATTACTACAAATTGGAACAAAGGGTTACTATGAAATATTTGGAACAAAGGATTAGCTTAGTGTGATATATTTGGAACCAAAAAATTATTGTAAAACATTTGAAACAAAGGATTATTAGGAAACATTTGGAACAAACACTAATTAAAAAGTATAATACTATATTGCAAGTGTATTGGGGGGGGGGGTCGCATGATATTAGAACTATGTTAGAAAAGTTTTTTGGACACATTTGATTAATTTTGCTCGGTGCCATATATAACAAGGGTGTCCTGCGTTGCTCGATATAACAAAACATTTGTTCCAATCGGTCATATTACACACAGTGACAAACATGGATAATGCCACAATTACGGTCAGTCAGCACCGCAGCTCAACACGTACTCGTACACAAAAACACTCTTCTTGGGCGCTTGATGATGAATTTGCAAACATGTATGCTACCAACTAACAATATTGTCAATCCTTGGCTTCTGTTGTTGGGAAGGTTTGGGGCTTTGTAATAATCTCGAAAATTGCAAACAAATAATGCTGGTAGAGCATATAGGGTAGAAGATAGAGATAATAGAGAAAGAGAGAGAGACATTACAAAATGGTGATGGTGTGTGTGACGTGTCCGGGGTGTGTTGTTGTTGTTGTTGTAGTTGTGGTGGTGGTGGTGGTGGTGGTGGTGGTGTGTAAGAATGGTGGTGGGATCCAACCAACATCAACTGAGGAGGCAACTCGAGCAGGCATCAGACTTGACAACTTTCCTTTTGTCATTCGTGTTCGAGGTGTTTGTCTATTCACGTCTCTGGCTTGAAGGAAGAAGGAATGGCTGGTTTTACGGATATCGGAGCGCCATCTATATAGGCTTCATCTCAGAGTTGGTACCACTTCTTGTCCCTGTATTTCAACATCAGCTGATGGGTGTTCTGGTGATATACGTCAGCATCGGTTAGCATCCTCTGGGTACGCTCTTCTAATACGCTCAGTCCTTCGCCACGTTCGTTGAGGGCCTGCACGCAAACCAAAAACATTAGTACTTTATAGATGAAACAATGGGAACCAATTCAAATGGAGGATAGTGAATACACTAACCTGTCTAGCCCTGGAAACGTCCCCCATTACTCCGGTAGCTCTCGTGTTCAGGTTCTCTATGTTGCCGCCGGGAATGTGCCGCGCGATGCTCCGCGATGCTTTTCCACTCGCTTCTCCAACTTATTTTAGAAGAACATACTGAAGTATTAGTATAACAATCCTGATTCATTTTAGGACATACTTCTCTTTATGTGCTTTAATTTGTAAAGTCATGGTGGTAAACATTGTCGGCATGGAATTATGTATAGTACCCTTGAAACAACACCAGGTTGACTGAATTCCTTATTATACTGTGAGACTGGATGCAGGGTAAATGTTTATGATGCTTTTTGTAATATTAAATTACTCTGATATAATGACCCATCTATGTAATTTACATATATGTATATTGCACACGCTTCAGGAGATATACATACGTATAACGAATATGACCAGACTTTCGCAACACCCTGTATATCAAACTGCAGCGTTTGACTTCGGAAAGCCTGGTGGTGAAACATGGTACTATACGCCAATATTCATCACAAGTTTATGTATTGTATATGTTACAGTGAGTTTGGCCGTAAAACCGGTTTTCTCCGTTAAATAACGTTTTTTTCGAAACACATCCGTGAACATAAAAGAACCGCTGAGTGTCAAAAAGTATTTTTAAATGGTTTTGGTTACGTTAGGTTAATTAGTTTTCTCTCAGTAACATATAATGTTGTAACTCCCGTAACAAGAGCATTACAAGTTACCGAGGCAAAACCAATTAACCTAGCGTAACCAAAACTAGTTAGAAATACGTTTTGACATGCTGCAGCGTAAGATGATGGGGTCGTTTCTGATCTATAGTGCACTCTGGTTTTACAAATAGTTTTACTTAAAAATTAGTATAATTGAAGGGAATAGAAGAGGTTTGAAGGTGCAGGGTAGTACTGATCATTGGAGCCATTACACAATAAAAAAATTGTACTAACATAAATATTGGATAGAGCCCGGTGTACAATACTGAAGAATACATTGAGGATTACAACGGAAATATACTTACAAAGTTCTTCCCTGTCCAAAGCACGAGGACCTCCCCCAAAGAGATTTTTGAAGAAACTTTCTTTCGGAGCTTCCGGCGTGTCGCAGGCCAAGAAAAGCTCTCCAAGCATCTCAGTTAGATTGCTACTGCATTTTGCGGTTAATATTATATACTTACTAACAGAACCCAATAATACCTAGTTATTACGACTTTCTTTGCATTGTAGTTCTTACCAAAATTCTGTGGAGATTGCGAATTTTTGAATCTCGCAAGGTGAGCAAAGAAACATGCCGTGACCGTAATTACTGAAGCAAAAGGTCCGAGCGATTCTGTAAAGAAAATTGGAATTACATTTTTAAAATGTGATCTAGATATAATTGAACTAGAATACGTTTTGAAAGAGGTGTTATACTCAAATAGTCATGCTTAGAAGTGTGTGTGGGAGTTGAGATTTTGAGGGTGTATTAATTGTGCAGTTATTAAGTGGAACATGTGCAGTGAAATATTTGGTGGGAAAAAGAGTGATAAATTGTGGTTAATGCACATATAAGTTCATGCAAAATATGCATATTGTGAAGTGATGCTAAGAGTAATATCATATCTTTTGAATATTTAAGTATAATAAGTGCAGTAGTTAGTAGTAAATGCTGCACTTTTATTTATTTTATTCGAAATGTTGGTACAATTTTATAGAGAAATAATTTGTTGAATATGTACAAACCTTAAAATACATGATCACCATTGAAATTTATAGTATTCTTACATAACAATATGTTCAAAAGATATTACTTAAATTACACCCTAGAAGGAAGAATGTGGTTTTCACTATATAGAAACATAAACAATGAAATTTAGTAAGTACTATATTACAAAATGATATACATGCAACACCAGTAATTAGCAGAGACAACGATTAACATAATAGATAAGATATTAATAAGGCACAATGGTACAAAATAAAACATTATTAACTTCCTGCCAAATGTTCAATGTAGCTGTTCAACTAAAATGCAAACCTCGAGTGTGTATATTTATTTTACAAATTCGGTTGGGATTTATAAAACTTTCCAGCCCTTGGAAAGTGAATTGAAAATGAGGATGGTTTACTTGGGTTAAAATTGGGTTTTTGATATTATACAATGTATTTTGTTGTTGAGACATGCGCACTTACAGATCAGTCTCGCAGCTGTGAATCAATTGTTTGCCCCAGATACAAATCATAGGGTCAATCGTCCCTTGCTCAGAGGTTTGGTAACTGTCAAAAATCAAGTATAGGGTACAGGTATTAAGCAGGAAGAGGGTATACCTATAGTAGTTATTTTTTGGAAGGTTAGTTAGCAAAGTAATTTCCTTTGCATTGAAATTATTTACAATTTATATGACTATTGAAATTCATAATGCATGTGAACTTTAACATTATTCATATAGCCCTAGTTCTCCTTCATTTCAAATGAATCATTTGTACACATTATGGGGTTCCTAGAGGACTTTGTGTTATTTACAATATTTCTCACTTCAGGCAAGTTTAATTTCCTTAGTATGGAGTGAAGAAATTTGGTATGCACTATACTTCGTTTCGTTAGAAGGAACGAGCTGTTAACATGGAACGTTGTGTGTATATGAATGGGAAATTCCTCGTTGCTACTAACGAAACGCAGTATAATTAGTATATTATGTAAATTCATACCTATTATAGTATTTTTGAATTGCAAGTACAGTATGTTGCAACATTTGAATTAATTATTTCCTTTATGTAGCATTGTGGTTAAATTTACTGAAATGGCGATTACTCCATTTTACCACAAATTTGTAATCTGCTTTCAGCAACGTGTTCACGGTAACGTTGGTTTAGTTTTTGTAATTTACACTACCCACCTAACGCAACAGCTGACAAAGTTGGAATCTGTTTGACCTTAAAGCTACTTTCTATTCACTTGTTCAACTTTAGCAAAGCTATCTCTAACCATTCCGCTGTTAAATCAACATGATGGACTTTTGTACCACCCTGTATAGAGGATGTAGACAAATTTGAAAATGCATTTCTATATAGAGATATTTTTAAATTCCTGGTTTTATTTTAGGATTACAGTACATATTATTTGTTGGATTGAAAAAGAATCACTATATTGTGGTGTGTAGGTGTTGTCAAGATTAGTGCATTTTGATAGGTTGAATTGTTGCCAAGATTGTGACCTTCTTGTCTTGAATTCCCAGGGTGCTTACTTGTAGATAGGAAACATTTGCGGCCGATTAAGTCACGTGGCACGTATATCGATTTGGATCAGTGTAGGGATTGAATCTGGGAAACATTTCGTGCTGAAAATTCCTTATTTCCCGTTGAGAAGAAAAAGTTTGTTAGAAGCATTGCAAAGAAAGTTAGAAAAGTTTGATTAGAAAGCGAGGACACAATCCACAACTCGGCTGGGAATTTCTTTGTTGGCCATTGCACCAGTCAACCCCTGACTGGTATCATGGCGGCCCATTAGAAAATATACCTATTATGGGAATAGGGGAAGGCATTGATCTTCTTTTACTCGATTCTGTATGATGGGTCTTTTCAATTATATTGTAATTTAGATTTGCGATTTGATTTTCGCTATACATGTGCACGCATGTACGCGTACAAATATAGTACATAATTGATTTCTGTTGTTGGTTAACATGCATAATGTTCAAATGATGTACCTGAGATCAATAAGAGGAAGAAAATCGATGTCCATGAGAGGTCTTAGACTGGGAAGAGTAAAAGTTGCAAGGTGGCCATTGGCCCCGTAACATGCTAAACACACGCTATCTGTAAAATGCAACAGACAACAACTAGTTAAAATCAGGATTATGTTACACATTTAGCTATTAAATCTACGTTATTCTACTCAGTTGTTTCAATATTAACAAATAAGTAATAGAATAATGAATGTCCTGGTTGATTTGTGGAGGTGAGCGGCGCGGCAAATGAAGTTGCGGTACCACCTTTCGGTGGCAGGTGTGAATAACAAAAATTACATTACAATTCCCAATATCTCCAGTTCAAATGACAGCCTAACTTGTACCATTAGAATACTATATGGACTAGGGTGGGATCGAAGTTAATTAACCATTACCTTTCATGGAAATGATATCGGCTTTGACTACGAAGGAAGAAGCATCCGCAAGTTGCTGCTTGAAAGCACAAGTCTGCGATGGTAAAGCTATAACCCTGGCTTGTTTCTCAGATGCAATGACCACAAACTGACGGTCACCGGCTTGCATCTCCGTAGGGGCAGTTGGCGAAATGCGATTCGTTGGGTTGTGTGGTGATTTTAACGGTGTCCCTGGCAACAGTTGATCTGATGATACGGCAGGCAATACAAATGCATGCAACAATCTGTTCTCATTCGATGCAGTACAATGGAGAAGTGATGACTTACTGGTGGTTGCGATGGTGGTCTTTTCTGCTCGGTCCTTTGTTTCGCGAGACTCGAGTCGGTTCAGGTCGCGCCAGGTTTCGTACTGGTACCGCAACAGACCGCCGTTGCAATCGAGAAATGCCAGGGACAAGATGGCGCCCTTAAGTCGAAATATTGTTCCTGTAAAAAGCCAGAACCCAATAACGTAAGCAGCATATGGAACTGTTATGGAACAGAAACCGATACAATTTGACTCTAATCGAAGCCGAAAACTGTTTTGGGAATTAGGGGATTGGTTAGGAGGACCGGTCATAGCTTTCATAAATAAATAAATCCGATTTTGTTTATGGTTTATCTAAAACAATCGCATAACTTCCAAATTCTTTAAGCATCCAAAAATTAGAGAAAAATTGATATGTATTGGAATATTTTAAAAATTCAAAAACGGATTTCAATGTTTTCAGTATCACTAAGTTCGAATTTAAAATAATTAATGGAGGTATACCTGATTTATAAAAACTACCACCCTTATTATTTGGGGAAAATAAGAGGTAAATACCACTAGGTGACACTATGACAGGTTGCGTTTGTCTGGCATCACTTCCCATAGGTGGTGAGTTGAGCATAACGACAAGAACAGATCCTAAACTTGTTCCAACCCAAAGGGTCGGACACGTCAAGGTATCTGAATGAAAAATTTACATTTTGTTAATTATATTGGGAGGGAAAAGGAAAAATAAATAAAACTGTGGTTACCTGATTTTCTAGTGTAGGAATCTGTAAAGACGAGGCACTGAATTGCCTCATTGGTGATGTTTTCCAGACTTGAAATGCTGGAACTCCTTGACCGAGAAAATGAAGTGTCGATCTTTTCTGATTTCCCCAAAATTCCCCCCGGAAATATTTGCCAATATTAGTGGTCAAGTATTTCATATATTTGAGTATGGAAAGAAAGGACAAAAATAGATTTTGCAGGGAGGATACATAGCACAATTGGAGTTAATAGAATTGAACAAGTGCAAGTGCAGGGAACTGCAATTCGCATTAATTATTTATCTATTTATATGTAACAGTTAAAAAAGTAGGCTTAATTTATTTTATGATGCTATTTAAAGGTGAACTGACAAGGTTTTGTAACATACCCAGCAAAGTGTGTAATATTGTAGAATTTATTCCAATAAAACGATTAGTGCAAACAAAACTGTTTTAAAAAATTGTTATAAAAAGTTACGAGTAGTTAGGGAGGGCGCCACGGAAGGACGGTGTCACCGCGCTGGTGTCAGAGTGTCCGGTTTTGGCAAAATTTGAATGTTCAGTCAATGAGACCAAGCGCCTCTGCAATTTCAGCCAATGGCAGAGCTTATCAATGGCGCTCGAGTGTACATATCTCACAATGAAACAAAATAATTCACATCTGTGGCAAAAATGCTTCAAATGGCTTCAAATTTTCAGACAATGTTCCTAAAATAGTGACCATCAAATGCTAGTTTTTTCAGGGTATGTTGCAAAACCTTGTCAGTTCACCTTTAAAGAATAATATATATTATAAAAAAAAATATTTTCCGTTCTTATATTGAAAATAATTATTAATGTAATTTTGATTCAGTAAGTTTAAGGATTTATTTTGGGTTATTTTAATTCGTTGTACGTATAAATCATTTCACATGCAATACTGATATTACCTTGATGTTACTTAATATCATTATTACTATATTGTCATTACCATCCATTTGACGATTATATAATGTTAAGTGTGACCAATTTGCAGCGAAGTGTGAAATTTTAATGAGCTACATTTTTCGTTTTTGAGTGTGTTCAAAATTATGCTAATTGCAGTAAAAATATTATGGCTCATGCTAATTTGCTCGGACACTTGTAAGTGTTCTACACGTTAATCTAATTACACATTCGCCCGGAAAACTCACATTACTTTAATTGCATTCTGAGGAAAGTTTTGGCCCTCTGGCGGGCAATCGGCTAAACGAGGTGGCCAACTTAATTACCTACTTCCTGATTCGTTTATATTGCTCAACAAATTGAATATGGGCTTCTGCAAAACGTAATCGCATTAACTGGATAAAATGACCGATTTCGTCCACGTGGTTTGATTAATGCATTTTACACAGTGTTGCAAATGTAAAGTCTCAAGACACTACTTGATAATGACAACAATAATGAAGTATATACATATAGGACAATGCACGAATAAACTTATAGTTAAGAACCATCTTAAAGAATTTTAATCAGATTGCTTGCATTTTAAGTGAAATGATTACGTTGAAACGGCAACAAAATTACATATTACAGGGTAACAATGGGAGAATTAATTTAATTATTTTGAATATTTAACATTTTTTTAGGAAATTCTGTGTACAAAAATTGTTTTGAATTATGAACAATTAGTTAAATTAAATTTTTATTAGAGATAGTTATGTTCCAAAATTTAATTAAGTGGTAAATGAATGGGTTTGCTGGATCTTATATTAGTTATTTGCAAAGTTAATAAAATTTAGGAACAGAATTAATCAGCGAGGGAATAAGAATGTAAAAGCCTATAAATGCAGATGATATTACATGCTATAATTGAATAGATGCAAGAAATTAATGAATCGATGGTGAACTGAATAAAGGAATTACGAATAAAGATCTTTATAAATGGTAAAATTAATCAATATTTTTGACCAATTACTTAAATTTAATATGAAGTAATATTGTTGCAGTTTCCATTAATTTCAATTTGGGAAGTACATATTATAAATTATCGTTTTTCTTAATAGTAGGCCTACTACATATATTTATTTACCTACTATATTTTACATTTTATTTTGAACTTAAATTATTTCCATGCATACTGAACGGAAAATGTGTACAGAAAAAGAAATGTAGGCTATAGGAAAGTATAGGATAATAGAATAGCGGTTTATTATACAGGGTGAACGTAAAGTCTGGAAACATTGCTGATATATTTTGAACTGTGATAGATAGGGGAATGGTGCGTTCGTAATTGTTGTACGTCATTTCCTTCAAGGTGATTGGTGTTCCAACTTTTCAACTGTTCAAGATAGAGCGCAATATTGAATTAGACGCTGGAAGAGTGCATTCAATTTAGTTAATAAAAATTATTTCCAGAAAGTTTGGTGCATTTGTAAACTGTAGAAATTGTTTTGAAATGATAAATGTTGTGCTCTGCAGTGAAGTGATGCCTCGTTTACTAAGGGAAGGTTTACCTTGGGACCTGGGGGGGGCGGAGCATGCGCTTTGCTGCAACCAATGGTGATGAGTAGTAACCATCCAGTGTTTAGAACGTGTGGGCACTGAAAATGTTAGCAGTCGGGCGGATGCATGGTTACTATTGGTTGCAGCAAAGCGCATGCTCCGCCCCCGAGGTCCAAAGATAAGCCGGGAAATAGTATAGGACAGGTTGCTGCTACATCTTGCAAGTTTGTATAGTAAACAATATGTCGCTTCACTGCACAGCACAACATCTGTCATTTCTAAACAATTTCTACGGTTTACAAGTGCACCAAACTTTCTGGAAATAATTTGTATTAACTAAATCGGATGCGCTCTTCCAGTGCCTAATACGAAATTGTGCTCTATCTTGAACGGTTGAAAAGTTAGAACACCAATGACCTTGAAGGAAAGGTCGTTTTGGACTGTATTACATCCTATTCAACCACCGCATCACCATTCCCATATCTATCACAGTTCAAAATATATCAGCAATATTTCCAGACTTTATGTTCACCCTGTATACCGGTATACATATTGCAAGAGTGCAGAGTAAAGTTTTGATGTTTTATATAGTATAGAAATAAGGAAAGCACGCTTGGAAAAAGACAGAAGTGGGCGACAGTATGGCGGCTTAATTTGCTGTTGCCAAAATGGTGGACATGTTAAGGCGGAAGTGACGTCATCAACCAAAATATCGATCTCAAACTCTCGCGTTTGAAGTGGTGAAATTGGGAAGAAAAAAATGGGGAAAATGCTCAGGAATTGGGACATGATTGTGGTAAATTACAAACGAGCAACACTTTGTTTTCTTTGTATCCCAACCATCAAAACGGTGTAATAGGGGTGTAAGAGACAGTATAATGAATATTTTTTCTGTTCAACTTGAAGTAGTATAGGAAAGACCCTAGGGGGGTCTATTCTGTTAACATCCGATGCCCTTTTGTGGGGGTGTAAAAAAAAATCGATGAAAGAACGAAAAGCAAGATAGCATATCTTTCTTTTCTTCCACAAATACTTTTTCTTATAAGAAACCTTTTTATTGTTTACCTTCCAGTTGGTTTGCTTGCGAAAATATATATAAAAAACACTGTATTCATGCGCCCAAGGAAAGTGTTGGTGTGATATAGGGTGTGAAAGTGAAGGAACAGGGTGCATAGATAGGTGTGAAAAGAAATGTAATTTGATAAGATGCAGTGCATTGAAATTAGATAAGACAAATTGTGTGTGTATACAGTATAAAGTAGAATACAAGGAGCAAAGTGGAGAGAAAGAGATTAAAAATAGGAAAAACTTTAATGAGAGGATTAATTACGCGTGTTTTATTTATCCGATAGTTTTAAAGTTTCGCTGGTGTAAAGGGCTGGGGTGTAAAGGGTTGGGGTGTAATGATGGGGACCAAGTGCATGCCATCAAATGGGGTTTAGGGTTTAGTGTGTTGGATGGAAAAGAGCAAGCAAATTGCGGCATCTGGTAGAAAATAAATCCCTGAAAAGAGATTGGCCATTAAGTGACAAATGCTCTAAATGCGATTAGTGTTGCCAATTAACTCCCATTATACTTGTTAAACTTCCAAAGTTAAATCTCAACTTCAAATATTACTTCACTTTCAGTAAGGATTTCGAAAGTTTGAAGAAGAAAAAAATAAACAATGGAAAAGTTATTTACTCGCGTCAACTCTTTTATAAACAAGATCCAGTGACGTCATAAATGATCCAATTTCCAACCAATGACAGCAGGTGTCTTATGAAATTTTAAATTCCCCAAAATATAATGTAATACTTAATGAAGAAATTGATAGCTTTAAGCTTAATTTATACTAATTATTGCCAACTTCCCCAATTTCACATAAATTTTAATTTTTACATATTTCATATATTTTAAAATAATAACGTTGTGTATTGTAATGTTAAACTATATTATTAGTACTCGGTCCAATAACTAATAAGTATAATGATTTTAAAACATTTCCGGATAATAGAAATTTTTTGATCAATCTTTGACATTACACAATACATTCGGTGATAAAAATTTCAGTAGAGTAAAAAAGAAAAACTAATATCGATCATGTACGACAAAGTTTCACTTTTTCTTTTCTAAATGTAACATTTTTCTATTGGTTTGATTTACGACGTGGTTTTGTATGAATTTAAATGCAGACACCGTCTGGGTTTCCACATGCCTGGAAAATATAGAATAGTCATCACAGAATAATTTGAAACTAGAAAGGAATAAAATGAAATAAAAGTTAAGGGTTTACAGAAATATTGAATGAACAAATATTGGAGTTGCACATAATTTTTGTAACATCAATTTTGAATAATGAAAAATAAGAAACTTATGGAAAATAAAATATAAATACATATGAAAAAATCCAGAAATTAAGTGTTTCAAAATATTTATATTTTATGATAGTACTGCACTTATTTTAATTTTTACAATTGAATGCACAGCATAAGCAGTTAAAGTTGTTAAATACTATTGCAGTTGCAGCATTGTTGCATGTTTCTGCCAGATACCGCAAAGGGGCCGTTCAAACATTACATTATGTGAAGCTGAACATTAGTTCGGCCCGTTGAAGGAGTGCAAATAAATAATGGAAATGAATGAAATGGTGAAGGGGATTGATAGTGTGGTGGTATATAATATAGGATAGTAAGAACAAGGATAAGAATAGAATATATAATGAGCCTTTTCGCCACCTGCACCCACGCTGCTGCCTTCCTCCGCCGAAGCGGTGCTCTGAGTTTTTTGCAGCTTACGTGTACCTTGAGACCTTGTTCTTTTCAAATCTGAGCCGTGAAGTTTTCTAGTCGGTTGCGGAAAAGACGGCAGATTGGATTGAGGTGAACTCTGTTGGAGTTGCTGCGATGGCGCTGCGGGCGCACCACCCTGTTGCTGTTTGCCAGTTGTCGGACTCAAACACACCCCGTTTATCTGCATGTGCGGCAATCATATTCCCCCAACCCCCCTTTCTGATTAACACCGTAACAAACCTAAACCATTTTAATATACTATGTATGTGATGTGTATGTACATGTATCTTGAAACGTTAAACGTGGCGTAACCTGCGCAGCTAACCTTATTCGGTCCACCTTGGCTTTATTGAAAGCACAACTATAGTTTGGTGAAGCACAAGAAAGTACATGAAACTTGTTGGGAAGAGATGGTAAAGCAGGTCCTGCGAATGGTACAGGGTGCGGCAGAAAGACCTCCCCGATTGGGGAAGAATGTACTGTCCTTCCAAAGAAAGAATGAGCCAGGATGGTGCTAAGGACCAGTTTTGAAGGTGTGCACTGTTGCAGATTGCTGCAATACTACTGTCCTTAAAAAGAAAGATTGAGCTAGGACAGTGCAAATTAAATGTTTTCCAGGTGTGCACGGTTGCAATTTGTTGCAACACTAGCAGTCGTCATTGCGCACCATGCACCCCTTCAAAGCTGGTCATTGGCACTGTCCTGGCTCAATCTTTCTTTTGAAGGACAGTAAACTGCGTTTCATTAGAAGGAACGAGGAAGTCGACCGCATTACAGTGGGGTGTTCAAGTGCCACAAGAAAAGAGTTCCTGTCACAGTGACGGCACTGTTTGACGATTGGTTGCACCACAAAGGAACGAAACTGTTCCGAAAAATGCGTGCATGCATGAAACGTTCGATAACTCCACTGTAATGCGGTCGACTTCCTCGTTCCTTCTAATGAAACGCAGTTTAGGTAAACTCGAAATCAGTCAATAGTTGGCAGACGGTTTGCACATTGGAACATGTATGTTAATGCACGACGAAAAATAGTCCATTTTCTGGAATCTTTGCCAGAAAGGTTCCAGAATGGCTCTTGCATGGAACAAGGAGCGTAGAGATATGTACACATCCAAGTAAAAAGGCTCCCCTATCCCTTAACATCTGCCAACTATGACTGATTTTGACTATATGACTGGGGTACATCAGTGGGTATTGTGCCTTTATGCTAGGTGCACACTTTGCGCTACATCGTGGCGCTTCACTGAAATGAACATGTGCAGATGCCGTCATATCCGACACGTGTGGCTTGCTGGTACTGGTACATCTATATTTTCGCGCACGATCCAATCGCCCCATTGTCCAGCTACATCGCTGGCAAGACTCGCGTGACCGATTCACAATTCACCCGGCTGTAGCGCGAAGTGTGCACCTAGTATTAGAGAACTGTGTTCATGCCGTTTTCAGTTCACATCATGGCTTAGATGAGAGAGCATCGCGCTTTGTTGTTGAGAAATTCATTTAAAATGGTGGTTTGCCGCTAACACAGCGTGCCTTTCTCATCCACTTGGCGCTCGGCCGATGCGGCCCCCGTTCCCAAACAATTCAAAATTGTGTGCCAGACGTCAGACCAACTAGTTCTGCATTAAAAAGGAATTCTGCTGGCCGACCAAGGACTGCAACAGGACCAGAATCGGACGTGAAAGGCACGCTGTGTTGTTATAGGCGAACCACTCTTGAACGAACTCAACAACAAAAGGGTGATGCTCTCCCGTCCAAGCCATGATGTGAACTAAAAACGGCATGAACACAGCTCTTTAACGGCACACTCCTCTACTGCTGTACCCCCACCCTAACACTATCTACATTCTTCCCAAATCGGGGAGGTCTTTCTGCCGAAACCTGTATTTTGAAAATTTAAGCTTTAAGTGCAACACTATAGTACCGAAGATGGACCCTATAAGGTTATGTTCAGCTCAGTGCTGCCTCATGATGCCATGCAGCAACTTTTAATTGTTGGAATGAGACGACTGGTTAAAAACTTATTTTACTTGTGATGCATTTCAACCTGCTATGTTACATGAACTCTTATGTGGGATATTAATAGTTGAGGTACCTCCAGAATTCCCCTTACTGAATAATTTTAAATCAGTTGCGTGTGTGCAATAACACTATGCATTTTTAATATTTTCAGTCATGTTGCGTGATCATTGCATGTTATTTTATAGTACTGCATGCAGCTGGTTATAATATTTCTATAGAGTGCAGTGAAGATAAATTCCACATTTGTTGTGCTTGATGCTCAATAAGGTAATTTTCTTTAGTAATTATGCATATTTTTTCTATTTATGTCCTATTTACACGTATATTTATTTATTTTGTATTAAACTATTTAATTTTGTTTACATTGCACATAATTTCTTAATTGTCTTCACTGCATTGAATCCACTCGTACTTACTCAAACACCATGCCACATTTCTGCAAAGATACCTGCATTAAATGTGGTGGAACTTGCGCAAGCATGCAACATGACTGAAAATGTTTTGCTTCTTGCACACTTGCTGGCATGCTTCTTGCAACTTTATTAACGCTGCTGCATGCATGCCACTCAAAAAATTTCTATGAGGTCTTTCTTGATTGTTCGAGCCCTGATAGTTGGAGCGATGAGCTAGTAGGTTACCGGGAGTGCACTGCAAATACCGATTAACTCTCTCACACTCGGATGCACAGATGGCACAAAAGCCACCATTACTTTGTGTCAGTGCATAAGAAACACGTGACCGCTTGGAGCGCTTGCAAGCAAACAGCCCTTGCTTGGAAAGATGCCAAGTCAGCATTCCTGAATTCTGATACCAAATCCTATTTTTTGTCAAATTCAATATTATGCTATCACTGAAAAAACACCGTATCGGAAAAAGGTGGGAACGGCCAGGGAATCGAACCCCAGGTGGCTAGCTTTCAGTGGAGGCACTAGCATCAAAATGGTGGTACTCCCGCCCCTTTCGCTCACAAATTAGGCTATGCGGTGCATATTATACTCACGCCGGAGTAAACGTTCCGGTTTCCAATTAAAGGATTAGCTCAGTCCACTGTTGTCGTCTTTTGTCCTACGGGGGTTACGAGACGTTCCCCCTCAA